>CM059191.1:97117338-97162198 GCA_030323885.1 Branchipolynoe longqiensis
AACGGGGCTATAGATGGCGTGCTATATTCTATTTCCTTTCACATGTTTTTCAACACAATTTTTAACAACTTCGGCTGTCAGTGTATGATTCTCAGCGAAGCTTATATACCTAAATCAATACTGTAGAGCCATAAATTTCCATAAAATTAACGAAATATGACCATCTATGGACAACCGTTTTTATGCCCTCACAACGTACATATGCAAAACTCGTATAGGCAAAGCTAAAATTGTGCGCCAGAAATTTCCCTAAAATGCACGAAAGCTTAACATTTATGGGCAACAGTTTTTATGCCCGCACATCATACACATACACAAAGGGTTTACCCAAATCAGAACTTTTGCGCTCTAAATTTCCCTTTAATCTATGCAGTACAGACAGGGCAGTTGCTATAAATCGCACACGTTTCTTTTTGCAGGGCCCTCTATGTTGCCTATGGCCAGCGAGGTGGACATTCGGGGGTTCGACCCTTTGATAGATTCGCAGGAAAACACAAGCGTCACCATGTTCACGCTGAGCCAGCCTGAGTTTGTGATGTCGACAGACACGCCCCGGGCTAGCGTGAGGCGACTCGTCACCTATCCACCACCGCCGTCTCCAACAACCCCTGAGGGTAGTTCCGGGGCCACGCCGTTTTTTGTACAAACAGGTAAATATTATATGTGCCTGCTTCTCGCAAGTGGTGTGCGCAAGTCCTATATCAAACCTTCTGCATAATTAACACTAAACTGATAAGTGCGACAGAAAGACGCCAGATTGGGCAAAGTAACCGATGTCGCAAGACATATGTCTCCACAACCAACACTTCAATCTAAATTTAGGGAATACCTATTTTCGTGCTAACTGATTTTGTTTTCTACTCATAGCATTTTTACAGAATACACTAATGTCATCATGGAATATGCGTTCCCCGACCTTTTTTTTTTTTGGTAAAGTATTTATTCATCTGAACATGACATTTGTCAGTGCCGGGGCACTGATCTTCCGGCCATCTTACTATTAGAATAAGTTTGATCAGTGCTGTATTAGTTACAGCACCGATCCTGTAGAATTAAGGGAGTGGACTCCTGCTGTATAATGTACAGCAACAGTCACTGTAGTTCATGCAAAAAAATGAGGAGCAAAAGCACCGAGATAGACAGCACCTTGGACCTTGTACCTCAGGCACATATATTTCTAATTAGGTTAGGCCTACATTGACAGGGAATATCATGAATTACAAAGCACCCCAAAAGTACGGGTGAATGACAAGCATGCATACATTTGAGCAACAACTGCTTCAGTATGAAGTAACTGTAGGGAGGTGCTTCCAGCGCGTAGTGTTTATTACTGTTGGTGAAATAAATTGCTCTCACGTGCTAACAACATTGTATAAGAAACTGACATGAGTAAACAAAATTCCTTCTCCGTTAAAAAAAGGACAATAAATTTAGTAATTGTCACCATCACCCAGTTACAATACACAACTACTTGATCTTTACAGGCGCCCCGTCCCCTGTCACTTGCCAGCTGGAACCTGCTGAGGTAACAACAACCCCTCTGACAGCCAGGGAAAGGCGGTCGAGATGGCATGGGAGGATGCAAAGAGAGGTACCTACTGACAAAGAAGAGCGTGCATTGCTGGCTATGCTGGAAAGTGGAGCAACGAAGAACAAAGCTAAAACGGCTTTGCTAGAAGCCCAGCTTGGGGCACAGACGGCACAGACGGCACAGACGGCACAGACGGCCCTACTGGAAGACCAGCAACGGACCCTGAGGGCACAGACAATGCTACTCCAAGCTAAATATCGCCGGGAACTTCTCGAAATAGAAAAGTTGGAGAGGGAGGTGGGGACATTGCATTATCCCTAGTACAAAATAAAAGAAGCGCAAAATAAAACAGTCGCCCTCATTGTATCCCCGTTTTGTCTATTTCATTTCTACCTACTTTTCGCTGCATGACACAATTAGAAGTAGTTATCAACCATTCTCTGGCGGGCAGCTTTCCCAACCTGAGAACGAACCCGCTCAGACTGTCGATAATTGTGAGGGCGCTGATCGTATGCTTGGTTTGCTGCATCCCCGTGTGCCTCATCTTCATTCTCAGACTCCGAATCGGACGGGTCGTCCAGGTTGAGCTGTCGTGCTTTGTTGTGGAGAATGAGACACACAGTGATGACGTTGCATGCTTTCACTGGGTCCAAGCGGAGCCTACGCAGACAGTGCCAGCGTCTTTTTAGGAGTCCTATGGACCATTCAACAAGAGACCTAGCTGCTTTGTGATGATTATTGTAGGCCCTCTGACGTGGTGAGTTAGGATTCAGGAAAGGGGTGAAGAGCCAGTCGCTCAGCATGTAACCACTATCCCCAAGCAGCAGGCCGTTGACAGGTTTCTAGTTGCTCTCGAATGCATCGAAAAGATATGACTCCCGTAGAATGCGCGCATCGTGGACCCTGCCTGGCCACTTTACGATACAATCGATGAATACTAGGTCCGCATCACAAATCACCTGCCAAAAAAAGGGGAAAGGTCCATGAAATAAAGTTTACAGAACGGATTAAAGGATAATATCAGATGATTAGTCGTGATATAATAAAGATATAATGTGACCAGGTTGTACTACCTGCAAATTTACCGTGGTTAAGAGCTAATATTCTCTCCTGTACTGAAGAGAAAAAGCTGCACTAAAATTAATTCTGTACTGAGAGGACTATAAGGCTTGAGTACAAATGTATTAATGCTGCTAACAAAATGTATTAGCCCTACATTTGATGAAAACCATAGAAACCGTTCGTAGCTAATACAAAAGGACAATTGTCAGATGATGGTGAATGGCCTTAATTCTACAGCACAGTGCTGATGACAACGCTACTTCAAATAGGGAGTAGGGAGTATGGAAAAAATAAATGCAGAGTAAAAAGTACCTGGACATTGAGCGAGTGATAATGTTTCCGGTTAACAAATTTGTGCTCATACTCGGAGGGGGCCTGTATGCGGATCTGAGTGCCGTCGATGCATCCAAAGACATTCGGTAAGCCATACCTAAATGTCTGGTCAGCGGTCAGCAGCCTCCTGAGTCGGAAGCTGGACACTTTGGGGGAGTTGACGGAGGAGGGCTTCCGTCACTCGCGGAATAGTCCGCGAGACGGTTGACTGATCCATGCCAATCAACCCCCCGCAGACATCCTGGAAGCTGGAACTCGCGTAGAACCGCAGGGCGATCATCACCTAGTAGAAATGTGGACAATATTAGCAAATAATACCAATCGGATTACATTGACACAAAAGGAAAATGTTTCACCATTTCACATTTCAACATGCCCTCCGAAGACATAAATGACATAGTAGTGGCTTTTAGGTGTAGTAAGAACAATCATATCAATGACATATCAAGCGGAAATACAAAAGTACACAAATAGATAACTAAGGTGTGCATTGAATGTGATTGTAACGGGTTTAACAATGTCACACTTCTCTCTATTATTAAGCACGTTAGAAAATAATTGACGTGGGGCCTACCAGCACGAAAGGACTAGTATGGATATGGATGGACACTCATTTTAAAAATACATGTACCCTACTAGATAACAGTTTGTCTAGTTACACACACATAACACACTGTGTGGTACACACACATAACACACACTATATTTTAGCACTGTCGACTTAATCGAGTGACAGCCGACGAGGGTTCGATTGGTAAAATTCCTCATTTATTTACATGTTAAATTCACCCCAAAATAATTATGCCTACATCCTGGCATTATGTGGTCATCAAAGAGGCATTACGACAAAATCAAACTAACAGACTAATTGTGAGCAAAATAAAACCGCATTTCTCCCTACCTGCGACAGTGGTGGAACAGCTCCACTTCGGTTTGCCAGCTCGATTTGGTCTCTAACGGAATCGGTGATCGCCAATATGTTGTGCCGCCGGAATCGGAATTTCTTGAAGAGCTCTACGTCATCAAAATTTTTGAACGGATGCGTTCGATCCCGCAAAATGTGATTCCTGTGCAAATTACGCCTTGCTATGTACCGCTGATATATAAACAAATCCATCCTAACACTGTGTGACCGTGTGTTTTTTCTTGTGCCTGCCAGTCTCCAGTGCCTCCATTCTGGCGACCATCTTTGCTTCGAAGTTGTGCATCTGTTCTGCCATTGCAGCTTGCATGGCTTTGATGAGCTCATCATTGGTGTTTATTGGCTGTGAGGTGGCCGATGGATTTTCAGGCGTAGACGGTTTTTCTTTTATGGTTGACTGATATGTATCGTCCGTGTCGTCCTCACTGAATATTTTGCTCTCATTTATGAGCTTTGGACATCCGCGATTTTTGGGTGCCTTGTTCTGCTTGTTGTTGCCTGTCTTTTTAGTCGTCTTCCTAGCTGTAGGCATGTTGACAGGAAAGCTGGTCGATATTACGGACGGCAGGTGCGTTGGTTCCTGTAACGGTTTGTCGTCGTTGTTACTGTGATTCTGTAGGTTTTGTGGCTCCTAAGATAGGTAGGAGAATTTATAAAAGCCGGTAATTGAGTAAAATGACGTAAGATAAATGGTGTGAGATATAATGTCAGATAAATGGGGTCAAGTGAAGATTAACAGGGCAGAGAATAATGTATATAATGTAATAAATACTGTATAATAATTATAGTACTCCAGTATAAAGGAGTTTTGGGAAGAATAAATGAATGAGAAATATATAAATGTATTCTAAAATGCCGGTAATTGAGTCCAATGGTGTAGTATAAATGGTGTCATGTAAAATGTCTGATAAAATTGGGGCCAATGAAGAGTACCCGGCAGAGAAATTAATGAGTAAGGGAAAGTAAAGCTGATACTGGCGTAAAAAGTTTTTGACACATATATATGCTGTCAATCCCAATGGAGCCTTGCTTCAGTACCGGCAGTACATCAAATGTCAATCACACACCACAGAACCTTCTAGCAGCAGAAAACAGAATAATTAGGTAATATTTGTATTGCCGTTAGATTCCGCCTGCGTCAATCCTTTGTGCGGTCTGTTTCAGTGGTTTGCGTGGCGTAAAGTTTTTGATACATATGTATGAATATATATATATATGACCACAGGTAGGCCGTCACTTTCAAGTTGTAGTAATAAAATCAGTGTAAATCAATGTATGACATATTGTCCAGCATAATGTGTCCGAGAAATAATTACATGTAAAATGTCAGATAAAATTGGGGGGCAATGAAAAACTACACTGGCATAGAAATTAATGAGTAAAGGAACGTAAAGATGATAATGGCGTAAAAATGTTTTTAACACATATATGCAGCTGCGATGGTTATAGGCCTAGATGGTTCTAGTAGTGGACGTGGTTCTATGAAAGGAAGCTGTCAACCCCAATGCAGCCTTGCTTCGACATGACACCGGCAGTACATCAAATGTCAGTCACTTGCTTCAACATGACAGTGGCACCAGGAGTACATGTAGGTGTTCTTGTTCAATCAATGCCTCTGTATTATTGTAGCTGGCTTGGATAAGTAATCGTGGTAGATAGATATCAAGTAAGTTTCAAATTAAAATGGCAGTCATGTGACTTTGACTTTTCGCCACTGGTAGCAGGTCAGAAAGTTCCAGAGAAGTTTCACAGAAGTTTTTGACACATATATATGCTGGCTGAAGCTGTGATGGTTGTAGGGCTAAATGGTTCTACAGATAAGAAGCTATGCTACATAGGGCTAGGATAGCTGTCAATCCCAATGGAGCCTTGCTTCAACGTGACACCGGCACCGGCAGTACATCAAATGTCAATCACACACCACAGAAACTTCTAGCAACAGGTTTGTAGTGTAGTTGAGAATGCCTCTATTATCGCCCAGCATGCAAAGTGTTTAATCTTATTGTGTCGACGAGTTGATATTTGTTTTCTACGATACCGTCTGTGTTGATTTTTCCTCGCAGCTAGGTGACGGGCTCACAAGTGTCGACGCGGACGGGCGGTACGCAGTAGCAACACAGGCCTGCCCAGCCTCTCAACCTCGTCGGCGGCGTTGATATTTGTTTTCTACGATACCGTCTGTGTTGATTTTTCCTCGCAGCTAGCTGACAGGCTCAGAAGTCGTCGACCCGCGCGGGCGTTACGCAGTAGCAACACAGGTAGCATGTAGACTGTGTAAAGGTTGCAAGAAAGTCGGGTCGAAGTTAGGCGGACGGCAGCTGCAATGGTTCTGGGCGTTTTGCAGGGTGAGGGAAGATAACATACAGATCTCGCCGGCAGAGTTCAGGTCAATGGCGCCACCTATCGAGTTAGTCAGGAACTAAAGTATATTCCTCCAGGTGGCAGCATCATTTCGTCCAGTCTCCGCCGAGAATTACTCATGTTAATTATAACATCCAGTAGTATCGACACAATAATAGTGAAAGTTGGGATATTCTGAGTGTCAGTGCCAGTTTTAGCCTTACCAGATCATGGCCTCAAAAACTATTTTCGCAAATAAATTCAAGAACTTCCAATTGGCTGATAAAAAAAAAGCTGAATGTGAAATTGTAGAGAAAGATCTGAACTATTTAATAGAAACATGAGAAATTTGCTTTCAAAGCACCAAACATCACAAATTACTGTGATAGGGTGGTTTTAATGTTGTCTCTATCCGAGCATGAGCAGAAGCAATAGAAGCGTGCTCAAACTGGCAGGGCGCTCAAACTGCGACACCGGCAAACTCAAGTGAAATATCTCTAAAACCACACCACCTAGAAACAAATCGCTTGGTACACATATAGAAAACATGTTTACCAAAAAGATTATATTAAATTGATAAGGTTTGGGTTCTGGATTTCTATTAATTTGGAATAAAACTAATGTTTTGCAGTGCGCGTACCGGCAAATTGCGGAGAGCAAGTTCAAGGTCGATTCATCATATATATAGGTCAAACCTAATACCGACCCACCCACGGGGAGGCTAATGACTAACGTGCATATAGATAGATATACATAAAGTAAACAATACCCACAGAGGATTTCGTCAAAATCCAACAACCGGAAACGGAAATAGGCCTCTATGGGCGCCGCCATTTGTAAACTCATGTTGAATAACTGAATAATCAAAATCCAGCAAACGGAAACGGAAATCGCTCATAAAACTTTGGTACGGAGTAAGCAGGATGGAAGACAGCAATTGGCCTAACGCCTTAATGATGCGCCGCCGCAGAGTAGCACACGTCGAATCGAAGAACAAGTACACTGGTCCCTCCCCACAGACCTTCCATATATGGAGAAATGCGCCGCCGCAGAGTAGCACAAGCCAAGTCACGGAACAACGACACTGGTCCCTCGCTACAGATATTGGTTAATAATATATCAAAACAAATGCCTGCTGCCATAGAATTTACCGATACGTGCAGTTCAAAACTTAGATTTTATTCAAAATTAAAAGAAATAAATAACAATTTGGCCTAAACATGGGTGCACAAATGAAATATTAATAGTTTACTTCGCGGAAACGACGGCCTTATTCGGGTCACCCGAGTTGATAGAATTTCAAATCGAACACCGCGAGTGGAGTAAAAAAAATTCATAAAATACTTTGATGTATTTATATCGGTGGGTCGGTCCTAAGCATTGCTTATTCATATTATTCATGAGCCTATTTACTTCCGCCGCACTGGACCCGTTGTCGTTTACATGCACCCGCTTCTAAATCCAGCAAACGGAAACGGAAATCGCTCGTCGAGCTTCGCTCCGCGGTGAATGACAGCGATTTAATGATGCCCCGCCGCAGAGTAGCACACGCCGAATCGAAGAACAAGTACACTGGTCCCTCCCTACAGACCTTCCATATATGGTGTGATGACGTCACTGGGACCAGTGTATGTGTTCCTCCGCGCTACTCTGCTATTGGTTAATAATATATCAAAACAAATGCCCGCTGCCATAGAATTTGCCGATACGCACAGTTCAAAACTTAGATTTTATTAAAAAATAAAAGAAATAAAGAACAATTTGGCATCAACATGGGTGTACAAATGAAATATTAATAGTTTATTCCGTGGAAATGACGGCCGTATTCGATTATTACCACCGCGAATCGGGTCACCCGAGTTGCTAGAATTTCAAATCGAACACCGCGAGTGGAGTAAAATAATACACGCGCCATCATAAAATACTTTGCTGTAGTTATATCGGGGGGTCGGCCCTAAGCATCGCTTATACATATTATTAAATTTATATGGTTAGGGTTGTGCATTTCTATTAATTTTGAATGAAATAGACGTTTTGAACTGTGCGTACAGGCAAACTCTATGGGTTGTTTACTGTCTGATATCGCCACAATGGCCGCGCATCCGGTTGATGACATCACGTGAATACCCTATATGTTGTTGTTGTTTTGGGGAGTTTTCAGTCGCATCGGTGCGCTGGGCCCGTATGCATGGAGCGGTGCTAGCGGCGTGTGGTGTTATCCCTCTAACTCCGGGTACCTATCTCCGGTTATCTGCGGTGTCGAGAACTATGTCACGCCATATGCATGGACGCTTATACGGTGAGTGTTAGCTAAACGTAAATTAATTTATTCATTATGGAAATTTCTCTGAGCCTGTTGCCTGCGAGCACCTGGTTGGGCCTAATATAATACCCACCGGGAACCAGCGCGCTTGTTACTGAGGCGGCGGCGGCGATTTGTTTAATTTACATTCGTCGATTCGACAATATTAATATCAGCGCCAATACGAATTTAGGGTTAAATTGATAAGATTTCACTTATTGCGTATGTAATTCTGTTAAATATGACAGCATTTAATAGATTTGGGCGTAAGAAATTCCCGCCGATTCTGCGGCGACGGCGGCGGCCATTTTTACTTGACGTCGACAGTATGGATATCGACGTCACTGCGGCGGTGGCGATTTGTTTACTTTACATTCGTCGATTCGAAAATATTAATATCGCCGCTGCTACGGCAGTAGCGTTAATATCGCTTCGCATTTAGGGTTAAACTGATAAGATTTCACTTATTGTGTATGTAATTCTGTTAAATATGATAGCATTGAGTAGATTTGGGTTCCATCCTGACACTAACCTAACACTAACACCGCCTGTAAACCTGCTATGGGCAGGTGTTAGATTCTCTGACTTTAGCCCCGCGGAGTTTGTCTAACACCGCTCCATGCATAGCAACTTTTCTGCGCTAAACCAGAAATCCCGCCATAAACGCGTTTTGGGTCGCTAGCACTGCTCCATGCATATGGGCCCTGAAGGCTGCAAATCTGCAGCACTAAATGGGCACCACTGAAAGCAGTCCCATGTGGTCGGGAGTTGGGTTCCGGTGTGTAGTGATCAGAGGAATTGAGGGGTAGGGGGGAGGGGGCGGAGGAGGAACAAGGCAGCCTAAGAGTCCAACCACAGTCCTCTGAGAGGGCCGGGGGAGGCTGGGTGGTTGGTGTAGTTTTACACCCCAGTAAGACCCTAGGCCATACCAGGATGTGCACCGACTTGTAACAGCGCGCACTCATGGCGACTTTATAGTGCTGCCCCACTGGGAAATCAGGCCGCCGGCGCCATGACCCGATGTCCCACACAGTCACATTATCCTGACACTGTGCGCCCAGTCCCTGTCCTGATTTCATAACGCCAAGCGCCTAGCAGCAACAGGTACCCATTTTATAAGTCATTGGTTTGACTCGACCAGGATCCAAACTTCAGTCCCTCGAGACCCACCGGTATGCACCGTAAGTCCGGCCAAGGCCAGAGGAAGAAGTGAAGTGAGGATGGGATTAGTTAGGCAGAGGGTGGGGTTACCTGTTTGTTGCAGTGAAAATGAGTGGTTAGTTAGTAGTGGCACCAAGTCAGCTATGGCGATGAGGTGGGGCCTGCTAGTCCCCGATGTCATGAACTGGGCGACCGACAGTGTTGATGATGTCTGCATTCTGGCGGTAGAAGCGCGCAAGTGCGTTCCAGGATGACTTGGAAATCCTGGAGAGGATAGCCAGAGCGGCCCTATTGTCGCTGAGTTGGCGGTCAGCATCCTCCATGAAGTCGCTGATGGCAGATCTGTCGATGGCGCCACATGAGGCGAGTATGTGGGCCACATTAAAGATATTAGTTCCGCAGGGACAGCGCTGGAGGTTGGGGACATCAATCCAACGGCGGTAGCCAGTCCTGAAGCGGTTGATGGCGACTTGTGTAGAAGCAGGAAGGCCGACTGGATGGGGGATGTTCGTTCTGACCAGGGTGTACCAGAGCCAGCTTATTGAATAAGGGTTCCGTACTTGTTCCTTCTGTGTGGCTCGTTCCCAGAGTTTGGTGGTGGCTCGAGAAGCGGCGGTGGCCAGTTTGGTGATGGATGGAAGGATGGCTGTCTCTACGTCTGCTCGGTTGGCACCAGCTAGAGCGGCATAGTCGGCCTGGTCATTACCATACAGTCCTATATGTGAGGGGACCCATAGCAGGACTGTGTTGAGGTGTGCCTGATGTCTGGTGAAGATTTTTATATGGATTGCGTCGGCAAGGGATAGCGATAATCAGTTCGAGCAACCATCCAGAAGTAAACAACACGGCGATCCCGCTCTACAGTACCGATACTCGAATCGGTTTTTCGCCAATAAATTCTTTAATATATTCACCAATATTGTAATATTCGTAGAAAATATTATTGTCCACAAGAAATACATTATTATTGGGTTTAAAATCATAAAAACGCTACGAAACAGTAGCGATAATCGAGTCGACTACTCCGACCAGGGCCCGTATGCATGGAGCCGGGGTAGCGCCCTACCTCTGGGGGTAGTTGGGATTTCTGGGATAGCGGCGAAATGTTGCTATGCATGGGCCGGGGGTAGGGATACCTCTGGGTATAAAAGTCGGGTAAGCTACCCCCACTACATAGCTGGTATAAGGGCTGGGGTAGGGACCGACTCAGGCCAAATCTATTGAATGCGATCATATTTAACAGAATTACCTACGCAATAAGTGACATTTTATCAATTTAACCCTAAATACGAACCGTTATGAAGGCTACCGCCGCATTGGCGGCGATATTAATAGTGTCGAATCGACGAATGTAAAGTAAACAAATCGCCGCCGCCGCCTCGATGTGGCGTTCCATATACCCCTGTCACACTACGACGTTTCTCTCCAACGCGCCGCGACGTGTGTCCTTTTTTGGCGAAACGTCTCTGTCTGTGTCTCTGACTGTCTGTGTCTCTGTCTGTCTCTGTCTGTGTCTCTGTGTCTGTCTCTGTATGTGTCTCTGTCTGTGTCTCCGTATCTGTGTCTCTCTCTGTGTCTCTGTGTCTGTGTCTCTGTCTGTGTCTCTGTGTCTCTGTCTGTGTCTCTGTCTGTGTCTGTCTCTGTATGTGTCTCTGTCTGTGTCTCTCTGTGTCTCTGTATCTGTGTCTGTGTCTCTCTCTGTGTCTCTGTGTGTGTCTCTCTCTGTCTCTGTATCTGTCTCTGTCTGTGTCTCTCTGTCTGTGTCTCTGTCTGTGTCTATGTGTCTCTCTCTGTGTCTGTGTGTCTGTCTGTGTCTGTGTCTCTCTCTGTGTCTCTGTCTGTGTCTCTGTGTCTGTCTCTGTATGTGTCTCTGTCTGTGTCTCTGTGTCTGTGTCTCTGTGTCTGTGTCTCTCTGTGTGTCTCTGTGTCTGTCTCTGTATGTGTCTCTGTGTCTGTCTTTGTATGTGTCTGTCTGTGTCTCTGTGTCTGTGTCTGACTGTGTCTCTGTCTGTGTCTCTGTGTCTCTGTCTGTGTCTGTCTCTGTATGTGTCTCTGTCTGTGTCTCTGTCTTCTGTGTCTGTGTTCTCGTGTTGTGTCTCTCTGTGTCTGTCTCTGTATGTGTTTCTGTCTGTCTGTGTCTGTGTGTCTGTCTATGTATGTGTCTCTGTCTGTGTCTCTGTGTGTGTGTCTCTGAGTGTCTGTGTCTGTGTCTGTGTGTCTCAGAGAGAGAGAGAGACAGAGGCACAGACACAGACAGACGGAGACACAGACAGAGACACATACAGAGACACATACAGAGACAGACACAGAGACACAGAGAGACACACAGACAGAGACACAGACACAGAGACACAGACAAAGACACATATAGAGACACAGACAGAGACACAGACAGAGAAACATACAGAGACACAGACAGAGACAGACAGAGACACAGACACAGACAGAGACAGAGACACATACAGAGACAGACACAGAAAGACACAGACACAGACACAGACAGAGACACAACTCAACGCTTTAATTTTATTTTCAACGCTGACGTGTCGCCGGTGAGAAACCTCGGGAACCAGACGGGATGGCCGAATGAGTTAGAGCGTCCGTCTCCCGTGCTGGTAGATCGTGGGGTCGTGGGTTCGAGTCCCGGTCGAGTCAAACCAATGACTTTAAAATTGATACTTGTCGCTTCCTAGCCAGGCGCTCGGCATTATTAGGATATGGCAAGGACTGGTGTGCTCAGTGTCAGGATAATGTGACTGAGTGGGATACCAGGTCATGGTGCCGGCGGCCTGGTTTCCCAGTGGGATAGCACTATAAAGTCGCCATGAGTGAGCACTGTCACAAGTCGGTACCCGTCCTGATATGACCTTAGATGTTGCTAGGACGTAAAACAACAACAACAAAACAAAACAAAAGAAACGTCGTAGTGTGACAGGGCCATTACTGGCGGCGGCGGCGGTTTGTTTACTGTGCGTTCGTCGATTCGAAAATATAACTATTAATATCGCCGCCAATGCGGCGGTAATGTTAATAACGCTTCGAATATAGGGTTAAATTGATCAAATTTCACTTATTGGGTATGTAATTCTGTTAAATATGGTCGCATTTAATAGATTTGAGCCTAATATATGGCTACAAACGCAGAGGGATTTCCCAAATCTATAAATAACTGCTAGGGTAACTACCTCCTCACCGCTTTGGCTTCATGCATACCCCGTGACACATTTCTAACCCCCGGAGGTAGCTACCCCGAACTCGGTCCTTACCACTGGCGGCGATAAATATTTCTTCATGCATACGGGCCCAGAAGTAAACAACACGGCGATGTCAACTCTACCGTACCGACACTCGAATCCGTTTTTTGCCAATAAATTCTTTAATATATTCACCAATATTCTAATATTCGTAGAGAATATTGTTGTACACAAGAAATACGTTATTCTTGGGCTTAAAGTCATAAAAATCATACGAAACAGTAGCGATAATCGAGTCGGGAGCTCCGACAAGAAAGTAAACAAAATGGCGCTGTCAAAGTATTAAGTATATATATATGATGAATCGACCTTGAACTTGCTCTCCGCTTCGTTTCTGTGCTTCAGAGTTTGCCGCGCAGTGCAAAACATTAGTTTTATTCCAAATTAATAGAAATCCAGAACCCTAACCATATCAATTTAATATAATCTTTTTGGTAAACATGTTTTCTATATGTGTACCTAGCGATTTGTTTCTAGGTGGTGTGGTTTTAGAGATATTTCACTTTTTCTGTATGAAGATTGCTCAAGACCATTGACAATGCCTTGAGTTTGTCGGTATGCGCAGTGCAAAACCTAGTTTTATTCAAAATTAATAGAAATCCAGAACCCTAACCTTATAAATTTAATATAATGTTTTTGGTAAACATGTTTTATACATGTGTACTAAGCGATTATTTTAATCATTATTTTTTTTATCTCTGAGAGAGGGGTAATTCTAGTTTATTCAAAATTTATTGTTGTTCCTATCTCAGGAGGGGGGGTGGGTTATTTCAATAATTATTTGTGTATCTCTGAGAGGGGGGGGGGGGGTTAATTCTTGTTTATTTTTTGGGATACCTCACTTGACTTGTTGTACATTTAGTGATTTACAAAACACAACAGGTGGAGTGTGTTCTAGGATGCCCTTGTGGTTTGTTTACATGAGCGATATTAAGTGACCACTGCAATGACTCTCCCACACTAATAATTATGGAGTTGTTTATTATTAGAACACATATAACTTACTTCATATTTCATAGCAATCGTATATTTAAGTTAGTTTTTTTATCAAAACATCTTCCCCTAAGTTTTGTGTGGCCAGATAGGGGTGATACATCATATATAGGTCAAACTTAATATTCATGAGTCTATTTACTTCCGCCGCACTGGACCCGTTGTCGTTTACATGCACCCGTTTCCAGCTGCCTGTCAGTTTCATGCGCATGCGTCAAAATCTAACATCATACAAGTCGGTTTAACGCTTATATTTCTTTAAATACAGTCGCCATAATAGACAAAATCGTACAAACTAATCTTCATATGTTCACAATGAAATGTGGAAAAAATATCCATAAACTCACTGCGAATTCTGCACTTATTGTAGAAAAAGAATGCTGTATATACTCGCAAACGTTCACCGCTCACGAATGGAATATGCATAACACACGACAGATAAATAACATACATCACAAATACACTAGAAACAAATATGGCAAAATAACAACTGAAAACCAAGGAACCAATATCTGGAACTCAATACCAGTAGAGATTAGAAACCTTCAAACTTTGAAAAACTTCTGTAAAAAACTAAAGATAAGCTATCTCAATGCATACTAAATCGATTACCAGTAAAGAATATATATAATACCCCTATTAACATACATGCAAAATAACTACTGATACTGCATGTAAGTACATGAATCCATGACACAATATCCATATAATATTCCTATCATTACTTTGTTTTTTACTAACTGTGAAGAGACGCATCAGTATCTCATCATAATCATTAGTTAAAAATGTAGCTTAAGTTTAATAATTTGTTATTGTCATCACTTGTTCATTCACATCATGGAGACCAGCTAGATAAGCATCGCTTTTCTGGGATCCTTTCTGTCTGTAAGGAATTTGTATGCATTTATTGTATCACCTCAATTTATTGTAAACATACCTTGCAGAGAGTTAAAATAAAAGAATTGATTGATTGATTGCTGTACCGGATGTTGCTTCCTTCTCCCTCGGCCTCGAGTAGCCGAGGCTAAGTACCGAGGTAAAATCATATATTGGGCTGCTAGACACGATCCACCACCAGGGACTGCGCCTGCCCTTGGGGCCTTCCACACCTCACCGGTTCAGAGCCTTTATGTCGAAGCCAATGAACCATCACTTAACAACAGGAGAATCAAACTGGCCATGCAATATGTAGTCAGGATAAAAACTAATGCATTGAATCCTGCACACAATTGTCTATTCGAGCAACATGACGAATCCAGGTATGACGCCATGCCAAATTACATCCGGCCACTGAAGCTCCGAATGAAACCTCATTTGGAGGCCTTGGGCGTGGATTTGGACGTGTTGGAGAATGCCTGAGTCCCAGAACATCCCCAGTGGTCATTGAGAAAACCATCGGTTATCCTCCGACTCACGGAACTGAGGAAGTCTGGGACACATCCACTCGAGTACCAAGGACTGCATGCAGAGATTCAAGGCCAGTTTGCAGACCACCTCTCCATATACACTGATGGTTCGAAAGACCAAAGCCGGGTAGGTGCTGCGGCAGTCTGCCGACGGGAAAAATGTGGTGTACGTTTGCCCAATCAGAGCTAGATTTTCACTGCAGAAGCCCGAGCACTCCTTCTCGCGTAGGAGTGTATCGAGGTATCCAACCACACTAACTATGTTATATACAGTGATTCGTTCTCTTGCCTCCTGGATGTTGCTGGACTGAAAATGAATCACCCTATTCTAGCAATGGTCATTTATAAAATGACCCAACTGACAATGGATGGGTATGACATCCACCTGTGCTGGGTGCCTGGCAATGCCGGCATACAAGGAAACAAACGAGCTGATCGGGCTGTGAAGAAGGCCCTGAACTGTGATCTTGAACCGTGTCTGATCCCTCACTCTGATCTGAAACCACTAATAGCCACTCACATAAAATCCAAATGGCAACATGAGTGGGATGAAAACATTAATAAACTTAAAGAAATTGAACCATCTGTGGGAAAACCACCACAGACTCATGCGGGAGGTCGGCGGGACCAAGTGGTCCTTAGCCGCTGCCGTATTGGCCACTCATGGCTTACACATGCTTTTCTGCTCAAGGGGGAACCTCCCACTGAATGTATTGGGTGTCAGTCCCCGCTGACACTCAAACACATTTTATTAAGTTGCATTGATTTGTTGGCCCTGCGCCAATAGTTCTACACTGCAGACCGTATGCATGACCTTTTAATTAAGGTAAAACAGGAAAACATTTTAGCCTTTTTGAGGGCAGCTGGACTGTACCACCTCATATAGTTTACTAAATAGATTCTATCAATTATTAATAAACCTTTTCTTTTTCTATGTGAATTTGTTTCCCTTGACCACAAATATATGATTGTGAGCTTTCTAATTTAATGAGTGTCTATTGGCACATAATTGATTGTCTGCTTTTACATGTAAAAGCGATGGTTTGAACAAAAAACAAACACGGCGTAAAGCAACCACCAATCAATCAATCAACCTGGGGAAACCTAGGTTAATGGAGGTGCTACCAGCTGCTCGAGAGGCGCGATTTGAGGGATTGCCAGTGCACTGGTACTATGAGAATACAGCGGTTGCACGAGTATGGGGCATAAAAGGCAACTTGGCATATAGCGTTGCCTTGCCATTAGTTGCGAACGAACGATACCTGCTCTTCGGTCTCAACTATCTACCGGTGCCGGTCGGCGATGCTCATGTTCGTATGGTGTTAGGTGACCACAAGTGGGGTTAGCACAGAGACAAGCTTTGTGCCCATGTGGTGTATGGGTAGAGGACCGGAGGTGGGCTCGCCGGTGCCAGAGACAACCATACAGGGCTGCGAAGCCGCAATGGACACAGGTGCACTCCCAGTATAATGTAAACTGAGAGTGCGCCGAACACCTACAGGGTCAGTTTGTTTGTTGTTTGTTTGTTGTTGTTTTACATCCTAGCAACATCTAAGGTCATATCAGGACGGCCTACAGGGTCAGCAACAGTAATACCTCCCCAGCACGGTAAGACATGGGCAGCTATTGCACCGCCTGGAGCAGACACGGCCATGTCGGTGCACTGCCCCAGAAAAGTCCCTACCGGGGTAAGAATCGCGATAGCAAAATTGATGGAGCTACCACAAGGGTGCACCATCGAGGGAGAAGGGTGGAAATGCCGATCAATCGAGGTACAAATACAGAACATGGTGATGCAATACGAAATACCAATGATATCTCTACCATCCCTCAATGTATCCTGGCTGGGGGAATTACACCCAGTCCTCAAGAAACAACCTTCGATCTTAGCACAGATAATATAGTAACAGGGCTGTATTCTCACTCATGTAGTACCTAATTTTTCTGAAAGTTGTCATTTTTATGGTTATCATTTGATTAAGTCTTGAGAGTTGTCGATTACCATTTAGTGTAGAATCGAGTGTGGTCCCTAAATATTTGTATGTGTCTACCTGATTCAATACTGCATCACCCAAATGTAAATTGATAGGTTGTGCTCTGGATTTTTTTACTTTGGTTGCAAAAATTATGTATTCAGATTTCTTTGCATTAATTGTCATTTTATTTTCCTTACACCAGATGTTAACCTTAGCTAGTACATCCTCAACTACCTATGCTGCAGATTCAATGCTTGGGCTATGGAGTGTGAGGGCCGCATCATCAGCAAACAGGTTGAACATGGCTTCATTTGTTACCAAGGGCAATTCATTAATGAATATGAGGAAGAGTAGTGGCCCAAGCGTGGAACCCTGGGGTACTCCAGTTGTAATTGATCTCTCAGTTGACTTAGTGGTGTTTATTTGTGTAACTTGTTGTCTATTTGATAGATAGTTGGCTATAAATGTACAAGATTCAGGACCAAGTCCTGCCCTTTCAATTTTCCAGAGTAAAATGTCATGGTCTATTGTGTCAAAAGCTTTATTGAAATCAAGAAAAACGGTTATTGTCAGATCTCCTCTATCCATGTTAGTCAGCAGTTCATCTAATAGAGTTGCTAGGGCTATTGTGGTTGATTTATCTTTTCTGAAGCCATTTTGCTGTTTGGCAAGGTAGATGGTGTCTTCTAGGAAGGTTTTTATTTGATCATGGATTATTTGTTTGATGACTTTGCCAGGGAGGGGCAGATTGATATTGGTCGCAGTTCATTGCATGATTTAGGATTACTTATCTTTGATATTGGTGTGACAGTAGCTATTTTCCATTTATCTGGGAATATACCTGTTTCAATGACAATGTTGTAGAGATGTGTAAATTAGTTTATTAGGATGCTAATAGCAGTCTTAATGAAGGCTGAATTTATATTCATCATACCAGATGATATATATGATGAGAGTTCTTCAATCTTGGCGCATACTTCTTTTCTTGTTGTTTTCTCAAGATTGTATTCATGTTGATTTGCAACTGGGTGATAATTGTTTGGATACTTGTTTTCTTTGTTTGAATTGTTTCGTGAGGTTTGCCCCAATGTCTACAAAACAGTTGTTTATTACTTCAGCTAACTGACCATCAGGTACTCTCTCACCTGTGCTGTTGTCTATTATGCTGTTTATCTGTGGTTTGGCTTCTGGTTGAATTTGACTTAGTTCATACCAGAATTTCTTAGGATTCTGGTTGTGCTTCATGGCTTGATCAATGTAGTACATAGATTTCGCTTTCCTCGCCTCTGTTCTTGCTTTGCTTGTTAAGCATTTTGCTATAAACTGGTCTCCAGGGTCTTTGGTCAGGTCAGCCTTTTGCTTAAAATAATCTGTCTTTTTGTAGTTCTATCAGTTTACTGGTGATGTAAACAGCTGTGTTATCTTCTATTTTTAGTTCAGTCATCGGACAAAGTTTATCTGCTGCATGGTTGATCATATCTTCTAAAATATCTCCATATTTGTTGGGATCCTGCTCCTCAAATATTGTAGTGGGGCTATAACTCTGCAAGATTGTTGTTAGTGCATCAGTTGAAAAGTTTGTGGTTGCGGTAGTTCTAGTTGACCTAGTTGGTTTATCTATCAGCTGTTGGAGCTCATGCTCTGAAGCAAATTGATTTATGATTATAGCTGGTAGCTTTCTCTTAGCACTACAGCCTGCATTGAAGTCACCTATCAGTAGGGTCTCATACTTGTCTATGTCATCTATTTCACTCATCACATTACTCAATTACTCAAATCCTCAAAGGCCTGTTTAACACTTCCATCTGGTGGTCTGTACAAATTTCCAATTAGGATCTTCTTTTTATAAGGACTTGTTACAACCACCTATTGCAGTTCCAGCTCAGCATTTGAAATATTATATTGCATATCTATTAGGATCTACTTGTAGAGAATTTTGGCAGTACATTCCTAGTCCACCTCCAGCTTTGGCTTGCCCATTTAGATGTTTTGCTTTTCGATCAAGCTGTCATGAACAAGCTTCATGCGATTCAGCCCACCCTTGGCAAATTTTCAGGTGCTTGTCATAGAAATAGACGTGAAGAGACCGTTGTTGCACGTATGCGAATTGGACATAGCTATTTGACTCATAGTTACCTTCTTAAAGCAGAAGACCAGTCAGAATGCATACCATGTGGAGTGCCTCTGACTGTGAAACATATTTTGATTGAATGCATTGACTTTGCAAATGTTCGAGCACAGTATTTTAATGTAGCAAGTATGAAATGTTTATTTGACACTGTTAGTACTGCCTTAGTTTTATCGTTTTTAAAGCACATTGGACTGTTTAATCGGTTTTAAGACATTTTTGATGGCATTGTATAGCCCTTAGTGTGCTGATATGCCGTTAAGCATTTATTCATTCATTCATTCATTCGATCATACCTGAAGAAGGTGTAGTTTGTTATTGAAGTTATTGAAGTTAGTTATTTTTCTATAAGGTTATTGAGCCATGTTTCTGATACAGTGAAAATATCAAGTCCCGATCCTGGCAGATCAATTCTTAATTGCTCTATTTTATGTGTGAGACTACGTACATTCAAGTGTCCTATTTTGAAACCTGGCAGCCCCTTCAGTTCGTTCAGAGGAAGCCCGCCCAGCCACTTGTCCCATGTTCATATCCTTTGCACACTGTCCACCGGTACCCAGTGTAAAGTATGTGTCGACTCGGTGAGTTATGTAATGGAACTGTTTATTTTACTTCTATCTCCCAGCATCCTCTAGTCATGACGTCACCCTGATCTCTGACCTCTGACCTCTATACATAACATCTTCCTTTCACAACAGTGGTTAATCTAACATGCTCGAGTACCGGCCTTAATGTTTTTATCTTATAGAACTAACAGCTCACATTCTTTTATTTACATCATCCTTAATGCCATAACAATTGGTCGTAATGCGAAGCATTACGTTTGATGCGAGGAGAGGAAGAGACCCTCCCCCGCCCCGGGCTGTCGCGCTGCGTTCTCACCTCACCCGACGCCGCCGCGCGCCGCTCCCTCCCCCGCCCCCGTGTCGCACAGCATTCGCGCCTCACCCGACGCCCGCTGCTCACCGCCACTCGCCCTCCCCCGGGCCGGCAGCATTCACACCTCACCTGCTGTCGCCCGTCCACCCTTCCCTTATAAGGCCGCCCGCCGGCCTCCCTCAGGCACTCGCCATCCTGCCGCCTTCCAGCTCTCTTCCCTTTTTCCTGTTTGGCTCTCCACCACGCCGACTCCACCTCGGACAGCTGCAACGCCTCAGGCCGCTATCATGCCAGGACAAGGGATAGGAAAGGGCCGCAAGGGCTCCCGGACGTCCGCCCGGGCCACCCCGGGACCGTCCTCGCGACGGGACGAGTCAACCTCCTCGGCCCCGGCGTCCCCCTCGGCGACCTCGGACCGAACCTCGGGCGCCAAGACCTCAGCGATCTTGGAGGCCCTCCAGCATCTACAGACTGAGCAGCGCCAGACCGCCGCCCGCATGGACGCCCGTATGGACGCCCTGGAGGCCGGGGAGGCCCCGCCGGAGACGATCTCACCTGCACCCAGACGCCAGGCCGCCTACACCACCGGGCCCGCCCCGGCACCTCGGGCGCGCGCCCCGGCCGGGGCCCGGCCCCCGCCACCCCCTCAGGCGACCTTGCCGGGGGCACCACACCCCATCTACGAGCGCTACCACCACCTCGCCAGCCGAGCGCCCTCTGCCCCCCCGCCTGCCCACTACGGAGAGCCGACCCAGCACACCCCAGTCTCCGCGGCCGACGCCGTATGAGAAATACTGGCCTCCGCCGAGGTGCGGCACTACGTGAGGCGCCAAGGAATTCCGAGGGACTATATCTTCCCCTCAGACCTAGTGGAGATGGGGCCCGAGAGGAAGCCGGTGAAGAGGGGCGAGGCAACGAAAGACGAGTACAGCCTCGCCCTTCTCACCCTCATCGACCACCCCAGCTTCCCAGCCCACTCCGTCCAGGGCCTACACCACCATCACCTCACCTTACTGAGGGACAACCTCCTCTACCCCTGGCCGACCGTCCGCCGCTACTCCGAGACGGTGTTTTCTTGGATAGCGGACGGGAGGCTCCCCCAGGGGTGGCACGACCCGGTTGCCCTTGACCTCCTGAGGGTGGAGACCCTCGCCCTGCCCGCCCCTCAGGCCGCCCCGGCCGCAGCGGTCCCCCGAGGTGACGACCCTCCCCGAGGCGCGCACCTGCCCCGAGCCCAAGTCGACACCCGCATCACTTACGACCGGCAGACCCACAGGGCCCCCTGCCCCGCCTGGAACCGCGACCCCGCCTCGTGCGATTGGGCCCCCGTCGGGGAGGCCCATGGCGAGGCGGGGGACAGGCGTCAGCATGTCTGCGCCTACTGCGCCAACGTGCGGCGCATACTCACCATGCACAGCGAGGCCGGCTGCATAACCAAACAAGCCCGTGAGCGCCAGACCCCCGCCGCCTCGGCGGATTTTTGATCCACCGGCCTCCCCCCGGCCGGCCCGGGGGGCCCTCCCCGGCGCCTCACCCTCACCACTGCCGACAGCCCCGCGACCCCCACCGGCAACCCCCCAGCGACCACCGATCGAAGCGAAGCCCAGCCAGAGCCGGGGATCATCACCCCGCACCTCACGCCTCAGACCACAGCCCAGCCCAGCCTCACGAGGAACCCTCAGACCACAGCCCATCCCAGCCTCATGAGGAACCCTCTTCCGATGGCACAGCCGCCAACCTTCACGACACCGCCTTCCTCAACCCGCCCGACCCGACCCCAACCCCCACCCCACCCAGCCCTGAGGACTTCGCTGCCCTCCTGCTCAACTCTCGCTGGACCTCCTCACCGGATCTCTCCAAGGAGCGGGCCTCCTCTCTCTTTGGCCGCCCGCCCCTTGTCGACGTAGGCCCCGGACACTCGCCGCCCACACAGGGAACCTCAGGGCACCTGGACCTCCGAGGCGGTCCACGCTTACGTGCCCCGCCTCGCCTCCTCGAGCGCGCCGCGAGCCCTCTCCGCCGCCTTGGTGGAGGGCTCCTCGGCACCCCCTCACTGAACATCTACAGACATTGACACTGATCCTATACAACTTTGACTCTGCCTGTACATTACTATTGTTGCTCCTGTACATTCCTATTGTTGCTCCTCATGAGCCCCTATCATTGCATTTGCTCCTCACGATCCTGTTTAATATCTTTTCCTCTGTGTACTCTGCATGTTGAGGCGTCAATAAACGCCTTTCTTTCCACCCCCACCTTGCCTTCTTCCTTTTCGCGCATCGGTCGTAATGCGAAGCATTACGTTTGATGCGAGGAGAGGAAGAGACCCTCCCCCACCCCGGGCTGTCGCGCTGCGTTCTCACCGCACCCGACGCCGCCGCGCGCCGCTCCCTTCCCCGCCCCCGTGTCGCGCAGCATTCGCGCCTCACCCGACGCCCGCTGCTCACCGCCATTCGCCCTCCCCCGGGCCGGCAGCATTCACACCTCACCTGCTGTCGCCCGTCCACCCTTCCCTTAAAAGGCTGCCCGCCGGCCTCCCTCTGGCACTCGCCATCCTGCCGCCTTCCAGCTCTCTTCCCTTTTTCCTCCACCCACCCACCCATCTTCTTTCCTCTTAAACCCTTCTCTTTCAGCGGTGGAGGGCTCCTCGGCACCCCCTCACTGAACATCTACAGACATTGACACTGATCCTATACAACTTTGACTCTGCCTGTACATTCCTATTGTTGCTCCTGTACATTCCTATTGTTGCTCCTCATGAGCCCCTATCATTGCATTTGCTCCTCACGAGCCTGTTTATTATCTTTTCCTCTGTATACTCTGCATGTTGAGGCGTCAATAAACGCCTTTCTTTCCACCCCCGCCTTGCCTTCTTCCTTTTCGCGCATCATTTGTATAACTGGTATATGCTTAACTAGACTTTTATATATACAAATTCCTACAGGCTTCTAGGTCATTATAAATTATCACCGACATACCATGAATGACTTGCTTTAGGTATATCTCCTCCTTTCCAGAAAATGTCATAACACTTAAGTGTATAACTTGTAGGCTTAATTATCACCGACATCATAATGTATATGACAGTAAAACTTGAATAATTATACAGGAAGCTTGCAGCACATATAAACTTGTAGCTGCAATGATTTAACAATGCAATCTTAAATATTATTATGCAATCGGTATATGAATGACTTGTCATATGTATGAGCAACATGTTTATACATATATCAACATCCTGAAAGACATAAATTCACTAACAATATGGAACAAGATATCCCTGTTATCCTTATGTAAGACATACATACATGTCTCAACAAATTTGCAAAATTGCTTACGAATTACTTAATCTGGCTATTGGTTTGATCTGCCTACCGTAACGCGTCACATACGGACGTGCAACAAATTTAGGCTGCCTGGTATGGATGTGTGTATGTATTTTGTCGAAATTCTGACCTTTTGTATTCTTGATTGGTTCAACCCGCTGTTTATTCTTGGGACATTTATACATGAATTTTCTGTTTCGGCGTAATATGTTTTTGTCTGGGTTGATTATTTCATAATCTCTCGGTCCAGGTGTTTGTGTGTTAACTATCCTACCAGTTTTCCATTCATCTTTGTGGTTTATATATCTGACGTCATCCCCTATTTTAAGAGTAGGAAGCGCATTACCGGCATGTTTGTCAAAATATGTTTTGTTTTGCAACTGTTTATGTTGTAATAACTGTAATTTTGAAGTCTGTATGTGCGGTTTCAGTTGAGAATCCTGAGTTGGTATGCGTGTACGTAACTTCCTCGACATTAGTAACTGTGCAGGGGATGCCCCAATCCCCTCCAATGTTGTGTTCCTGTAGTTTAGCAGGACTAAATATATGTCACTACCATCTTTAACCGCCTTTCTCAACATCATTTTCATAGTCTGGACAAACCTCTCTACCTGGCCATTACTTTGCGCGTGCATTGGGTTTGTGTATATTGGCCTAAAACCATATCTGCAAGAAAAGTGGACGTACTCAATGCTTTTGAATTGTGGTCCGTTGTCCGATACTATGTATTTCGGAATACCGTATCGTGCAAATGTCTGTTTAAGTGCGATTATAACTTCCTTGCTAGTTGTTGACCGTAACTCTATCACCTCTGGGAATTTTGTGTAATAATCGACTAGTATTAAGTAATTTAGGCCATTAGCATGAAACAGGTCAACACCTATTTTGTGGAACGGTATATCTACTATGGAATGACTCACCAGGGGTTCTTTATGTAGCTTATTTCTGAATTGTTGACATATCGGGCAACATGAAATTTTGTCTTCTAATTGATGGTTCATCCCCGGCCAAAAAACAGTATCCCGTGCCAATTGCTTACACTTTATAACACCCAAATGCGATTTGTGGAGTTTACACAATATGTCTGCTTGTAACTATCTAGGAATCACTATCTGATTACCTTTCAACACTAAATCCTCATCGGTAACAAGGCTTTGGTTGTAAGTAAAATACGGTTTTACATCAACTGCTACTGCTTTGCTGTTATCTGGCCAACCCTGTATGTTCAAGTGAATTAATTCTTGTAACGTTTTGTCCTTTTTGGTTTCTGCTTTGATGCGAAGTACGATATCATTTTCGATATCCATGGAAGCAACTGAGACGTTGTCATCGAATAGATCATGAGGTTCTATCTAAGGCCTTAGAAGCCATGGCGACAGGTTGTTTATTTTGGAACATAGTTGCGCCCAACCCATATTTGGAGGCATCTACCTGCAAAACTATTTGCTCAGAACGGTTAAAATATCTCAACAGTGGTGCATTGCTTAAGAGCATCTTTAGCTCTTTAAACGCAGAAATCTGGGGTTCATTCCAATGCCATGCCACATCTTTTTGAATCACCGTCCTCAGAGGTTTAGTGATGTGTGCCATGTTGGGGATGAATTTGCTCACATACCCAATCATGCCCAAAAATCGTTGTACCGCCGGCTTATCCTCGGCGTCAGGCATATCTAAGATCGCTTGAACCCGTTCCGTATTAGGTTTAAGCCCAGCAGCAGTAAGTAATTAAATGACCTACGTAATTTACACTTGACTGGCATATTTTCGACTTATGTGGATTTAATTTGAGATTTACCTCCCTCGCTCTGGATAATACTGACTCTAATCTAGTGTTATGTTCGTCAAGTGTCGTACCGTGCACCAGAATATCATCCGAAATGACATGCACGCCAGGTAAATCCTGCAATAATTCATTCATCTCTTGTATAAAGATGTCCCCAGCTGTCTTGATACCAAAAGGTAACCTGGTATATCTGAACCTACCCCATGGGGTGTTAAAAGTACACAGTTTCGAACTGTCTTCGTCTAATCTTATTTGCCAGTAACCGCTATTGGCGTCCAACACCGAAAAATATTTGGCCCCATGGATCTTAGCCACCACTTCCTCAACTGTACGTACAGGATAAGGGCCACGTAATATCGTATTATTTAATTTGGTGGGGTCCAAACAAATTCTAAGTTTTCCTGGCTTTCTGACAATTGTTATCGAGCTCACCCATGGGGTAGGGTCACATTGCTTAACTATGACTCCTAATGCTAACATACGTTGCAACTCTTTCAACACATCATCACTTATTGCTACAGGTATCCTGCGTGGGGGATCTATGACAGCAGGTACATTGCCATCAACATGTATTTTAGCATTTACTTTGATCAATCCTAATCCATGAAACACGTCTGAATATCTATTTACCATGTTATGTGCAGAATCTGGACCCGGCACCTGCATGATTTCATCTATACAAGCTATCAGTCCTAGTTCGACACAGGCATCCTTGCCTAGAATCGCACTGCCCGCATCTGTTACTTGGAACTTCAGATCTGTTCTGTTGACGGGTAGAGTCGTTTCTCCATCAGGTCGGATGCGGTGACCGTTGTATGTCACTAAGTGACACTTGGATTGTTGTAGTGTGACATCCACAAGTTTACGGTATACTTTCATAGGCAATATATTCGCTTGTGAACCCATATCCAATTTGAAAGTTACAGTACATGTTCCTATATTAACATTAATATACCATAATCCGTTATTGTTGCAATTTTTATCATAAAGCGCCCCCACAAACAAGTCATAGTCATTACATCTGTTGCTATGTTCGTCGTCAACGGCGTGGCCATCCACGTCACTGGCATTATGCGGGTCACTAGCATTATGTGGGTCAATGTTTATCTCGTCAATAGGCACCGTCCTACATTGTGTTGCTCTACAAACTTTAATGAAGTGTCCTAATTTGTGGCATCCAGCACATTCCTTTCCTCTAGCCGGACAACTTCCTCGCTGATGAACATATCCACAATGATCACATACCGATTGCCGAGGTTGTGTTTGCTGTCATCGGTGACGTTTTCTTCCAATGTTGTGATTTCGTCTGTGAGACGCCTCGACGTCCAAACGAAGTTGCTATGCTGTCGACAGTGTCATAATTGTTATCATTGATTGACAGTTGTGTAGCTGTGTGCTCGCTCAAACGGCACATCTGTATACATTCCTCTAGTGATAACTTTAGAGTCTGTAAAAGACGATTCCTCAGAATGTTATTTTTGACTCCACAAACCAACCGATCACACAGCAAAGAATCTTCGAGGTTGTCATAACAACAATGCGTAATGCGTGATCGTAGCGCTCGAATGTACACATCAATGCTCTCAGTGGTTTGATTGTACAAGTTAAATTTATAACGCACAACCGTAATGTTAGACTTCCCCTCGCAGTACTCACTGAATGCAGCAATTATAGGGCCGATCTTGTCTTTATCCGCTGTGTCCATCTTTAATGACTTGTGGATCTTCTGAGCGTCGCTTCCTGCGACATGCAGGAAGACGCAACACTGTATTTTCTCTGTCTTTGACGCCGCTCCTGAAGCTGTTGCGTAAATCTTGTATGATTGTATCCACGATCTCCAATTGATCGCCATGTTTTCATCAACATTGAGTGGACTTGGGGGTTTTAAGCCGGTTAGAGCCATCTTGTCTATCTCGTACAGATCCCCCTACTAATCTGACACCATGTAAAGTATGTGTCGACTCGGTGAGTTATGTAATGGAACTGTTTATTTTACTTCTATCTCCCAGCATCCTCTAGTCATGACGTCACCCTGATCTCTGACCTCTGACCTCTATACATAACACCCAGATCCCCCGCGCATTGTCCTAGTCATTCTATTAACCGTTAAAAGTTATATGAACAAAATAATAAAACAATTTATATATATATATATTCTTTTTCAAACACACAAAAGAACACAATTAAAATCCTCAAAAATGTTTCTGTGAAGATAAATAGGTTATGTAAGCTGATATGTATTGAGATGGCTTTGGCACCAGTATTTTAGAGGGGTTGATTAGAGTACTCAGTTTGGATATTATCATGTGTCTCTGTAGGTTCTGGGTATTGGTTAGCAAGAAGATTGCAATGGGTAGCAGGGTGTCAACTATATGCCATGCAATTTAGTGTAAGGGTATTTATTGCCTGTGTTATAAATCTGTGGATTATTTGATTTCAATGCCTTAACTTTTATGAGGTACTCATTGCATAACCAGAGATAGCAGCTGGTTCTAAATTAGATAGTGGGTAGTGGTACAATTGTCTGTGTCTGTGTATGTCAACCTGGCTATCTGAGAGATGGAAGGGAAACAATATTCTTCATTGTGTCCTTCCACCAGTTGTCTATTTCAGATGCTGCTCTCCCAGTGTTTAGAGCAGCTGATGCCAATGTTGTTGGCCAATGTCAGGTCTGCAGCAGAGCAGGCAGAGGCCATCATGGGGCAGACCAGTAGGTGTTGCATCGTCTGCCTGATGCCACAGTCACAGGTTTCCGATGAGTCAGAGTACCCCCACTTCAGCATGTTCACTCTGGACTGGCCAACCTGTGTTCGCAACCGGTTCAGAGCCTTCCAGGTTACCCAGGGGTTCTCCGTGGCAGCGGGGAGGTGTTCTTCAGCACGGATGTTGAGGTGCACGCTGGCATCTAGGGCTTCGAGTCGCTCCCTCCACATCTCCACATTGGTCGCTGTCATTGTTGTGTTGATGGGCTTGGTGTTTCTGATGAAGCTCCTACATGACTTCAGGCGTCGCACCAGTGCAAGATCTCCATGGAGTGGATGCCCTTGGTCTGTTGCTTGCCGTGTCCATTCTGTACGGCTCGCCACTGCTCTCCTGATGTCAGGCGGGGCAATTCCAGCGAGTAGGGGCAGGCTATTGATGTTTGTTGGCTTCAGACAGCCTGTGATCAGTCGGCAGGTGTCGCATTCAATTTCTTTGCATGGGTAGAGTGGATGACCTGAGTGTTGTTGGAGTGGCTCCCCATTTTGAGTTTCTTAGTTTACAGATGATGTTGTTTCTTGTTCCGACTTTCTTTTTGGTCTTTTCGATATGTGCTTTATATGACAATGTTCGGTCAAGTGTGATGCCAAGATACACTGGGTGGTTGCAGTGGGCAAGGTTCACACCATTCCAGCTGATGTTGAGCTGTTTACCACATTCACGATTCCGCAGATGAAAGAGACTGACTAGCGTGTTTGTTGGGTTCATGTGGAGTTGGTTCGTGGTGTAGTACTCCGACAGTCCGACTAGAGCTGAAGTCAGTGTTTCTTCAATCGGTGCAAAGTCCAAGCTCTGTGTAGTGACGGCAAGGTCGTCTGCATACACAAAGATGCACATGCCTGGGTGAATCGGCTGGTCATTCATGTACACGTTGAAGAGAAGTGGTGCGAGGACACTCCCCTGTGGTAGACCATTCCTCTGTGATCGCCATCTGCTTCTTTTCCCTCTGAGTTCCACGAAGAAGCGGCGGTTCTCCAGTAGGGTGCGCATCATGCACATCAGGCGGTAGTCCATTGTCATGTTGTAGACCTTCTAAAGCAGTCGCAGATGGTTGACTGTGTAATAGGCAGCCGAGAGATCTACGAGGGGCTATGCCGGTGACTTTCCCTGTCTCAAAGCTGTGTTCAATGTGCTGGGTGAGGTTCAACACCTGGGCATTGGAAGATTTGCCGGGGCAGAATCCAGCCTGCTCTGGGATAAGGAGATGTTCGATAATAGGAGACAGATGGTTCAGTATCAAACGTTTGTACAGTTTGTAGAGGTGGCACAGAAGGGAGATTGGCCTGAAGCTTTTCGGGCTCGATGAGTCCTTTCCTGGCTTCAGCAGAGTGACAACACGTGACTGCCTCCAAAGTCTTGGTATGCGGTGTGTTCTTGCGCATGTGTTCAGCAGGTTCAATACCCACTTTGTTATTTTGGGTCTGACGTTATTGATCTCGTCAGTCAAGATTTCATCGAGTCTGGCAGCTTTTCCATTTTTCAGGTGTTTTAGTGCATTTTCCAGTTCGGTGGCAGTGAAGTCGTCATCAAAGTCGTGGTTTTCTTGATCACGTCCTATGGTCTTACTCTGTCGCTGTTTGTTTGGTGGCTTGCCATTTAGGAGGAGTTGGTGTGCAACTTGATTTGGTGTTAGATTGATATGCTGATCTGCTTTGCACGGATTGTTGCTCAGCTTCCTGATCAGTGACCAGGCCTTTTTGCCGTTGTGTGTCATGTCAGTGTTCGCAATGAGTGTTTGCCACGTTTTCCGCTGTTCCATTGCCAGTGCCTGTGCAAGTTTGTCTCCTGCCGTGATGGTAGCTGTGGCGAAGGGGTCTTGTTCGTACAACTGGATGTAGTCATTGTACTGTTCTGCCAGGTTGGTGGTGAGTCCTGGAACATATTTCTTTTTACATCCCTGTGGAATGTGCTTTCTGGCTGTCATATGATCACCCTTCACAAAGCGATCGTATTTTTCCGGGGATGGATCAATGTCACAGATGTGTTTGTCTGGGTCTGTTGAGAGGACTGTTGCAAGTTTGTCTCCTGCCCGTTGATGGGTTAGCAGTGGGTGAAGGGGTCTTGTTCGTACAACTTGATGTAGTCCATTGTACTAGTTCTGCCAGGTTGGTGGTGAGTCCTGGAAGTGTTATTTCTAATCCCCATGGAACTGTGTTTCTGGCTGTATATGATCATCCCCTTCACAAGCGATCGTAATTTTCTGGGGATGGATCAATGTCACAGATGTGTCTTGTTGGGTCTCTGTTGAGAAGGCCTTTCCAGAAGTTGGCCTTTTTAAAGTTGAAGACAATATAAAAAATACAACACAAAAACCAACACACACTGTTGGTTGAATGCTTTAGTTGAAAAAAAACACAAAAAAAATAAACCTAAAAAAACATACAAAGTGGCGTCGGAATGGCGTTTGTGTTGGTGTCACAGCCACGTTGATTAAGATGGCGATTGGTTGATGTTGGCTGTGTGGTATGGGGTCCAGTACTGCTTTGCTGCTCAGGACACTTTGATATGAACACAGTTGATAAGGAAGCTACCATGTAGTCCAATATCAGGATAGATTGGTCGCAATGCGAAGCATTGCTTTTGATGCGAGGAGAGGAAGAGACCCTCCCCCGCCCCGCGCCGTCCCGCTGCTTTGTCACCTCGGCAGACGGCGCGGCGCGCCCCCTCCTCCCCCCGCCCCCCCTGTCGCGCAGCACTCGCGCCTCACCCGACACCCGCTGCTCGCCACCTCTCGCCCTCCCCCGGGCCGGCAGCATTCACACCTCACCCGCTGTCGCCCCTCCCCCTTCCCTTATAAGGTCGCCCGCCGGCCTCCCTCAGGCACTCGCCCTCCTGCCGTCTCCCAGCTCTCTGCCTTTTCCTCTTTGGGCCTACCTCCACCTCGGACCGCTGCTACACCATGCCTCAGGAAACCGCGTATGGACGTAGGCACCCGGCCGGGCAAACCACGGCGACGGAGGGAGCGTCATCACCGCGAGCGGGACGAAGTCCCGGGCCTCCGCCCCGGCGTCCCCTCGGAACCCCGCCCTCGGACTCCCTCACATGTATGCGCTACTGCGCAAACTTTAGGCGCATTCTGACTATGGCACTGCGACGCACGGATGCATGACCAAACAAGCCCAAACAACGTGAGTCGCCGACCCCCCCTGCCTCGGCGAGGAAAAAAAATTTTTTGATCTGCCGGCCTCCCCCCGGCCGGCCCAGGGGGCCCTTCCCGGTGCCTCACCCTCACCACTGCCGACAGCCCCGCGACCTCCACCGACAACCTCCCAGCGACCACCGATCGCAGCGCCGCCCAGTCCCAGCCGGGGATCATCACCTCGGGCATCACACCTCGGACCACATCTCAGCCCAGCCTCAGGAGGAACCCTCTGCCGCCGATCCTCACGACACCGCCTTCAACAACACCGCCGCCCAGACCCCGACCACCACCCCATCCAGCCCCGAGGACTTCGCTGCCCCCCTGCTCGACCCTCGTCGGACCTCCTCACCGGATCCCGCCAAGGAGCGGGCCTCCCCCTTTTTGGCCGCCCGCTCCCTGTCGACGCAGGCCCCGGACACTCCCCGCCCCGAGAGGGAGCCTGACCCCCGACACGGCCCACCTCTCAGCCGGCCCGCCCCACCTGCTCCGCCTCGGGCGCGCCGCGAGCCCTCTCCGCCCAGACCTCCATCTCCGGACCCCCGCCTCGGGCACGCCTCGAGCCCTCTCCTACTTTTGGTGGAGGGCTCCTCGGCACCCCCTCACTCCACTGACACTTGATGAACTCAACCTTACTTTTATTACCCTGCTCCTCATGAGACTTTGTACTTTCTTCCATTTATTGCTTATTTACTTACACTGTTGAGCCTTTGTACTTTCTTCCATTATTGCTTATTTACTTACACTGTTGCTCCTTATGAGCTTGTTTCCTCTGTATGCTCTGAGGCGTAAATAAACGCCTTATTTCCACCCCCGCCTTCCCTTCTTCCTTTTCGCGCATCGGTCACAATGCGAAGCATTGCGTTTGATGCGAGGAGAGGAAGAGACCCTCCCCCGCCCCGCGCTGTCGCGCTGCCCTCTCACCTCGGCGCGCGGCGCGCCGCCACCTCCCCCCCCCCTGTCGCGCGGCACTCGCGCCTCACCCGACGCCCGCTGCTCGCCACCTCTCGCCCTCCCCCGGGCCGGCAGCATTCACACCTCACCCGCTGTCGCCCCTCCCCCTTCTCTTATAAGGCCGCCCGCCGGCCTCCCTCAGGCACTCGCCCTCCTGCCGTCTCCCAGCTCTCTGCCTTTTTCCACCACCCACCCACCCTACACTCCTTACACACTCTTCTCCTCCAGCGGTGGAGGGCTTCTCGGCACCCCCTCACTCCACTGACACTTGATGAACTCAACCTTACTTTTATTACCCTGCTCCTCATGAGCCTTTCTACTTTCTTCCATTTATTGCTTATTTACTTACACTGTTGAGCCTTTGTACTCCTCGGCACCCCCTCACTCCACTGACACTTGATGAACTCAACCTTACTTTTATTACCCTGCTCCTCATGAGCCTTTCTACTTTCTTCCATTTATTGCTTATTTACTTACACTGTTGAGCCTTTGTACTTTCTTCCATTATTGCTTATTTAATTACACTGTTGCTCCTTATGAGCCTGCTTCCTCTGTATGCTCTGAGGCGTAAATAAACGCCTTATTTCCACCCCCGCCTTGCCTTCTTCCTTTTCGCGCATCATGCAGTGTGTTTCTAAGGCAGGACTAGGTAAGCCTATATAAGAAATAATCATGAATACTTAGACTTAAAGGGGTACACCTACACTCATAGTTATACAAGGAACAGTTGATAAGGAAACTAATACACTCTAAGTTCAGGACAGTGTATGCAGTGAACCTCCAATGCAGGACTAGGTAGGCCTATGCTCATAACCATGAACACTGGACACTTAATGGGATACCCAGAGTTATTCAAGGGACCATCGGCAAAAATCATGAGAACTTAGTCTAAGGTCGGGACAGCATAAGTAATATGTGCCAAAGGCAGGACTAGGTAGGCCTATTCTTATAATCATGAACACCTAAGCTCAAAGGGATGGGCCTATATTCACAGTTATACAAGGAACAGTTGACTAGTGAGCTAATACATAGTCTAAGATCAGGATGGTATATGCAGTGTGTTTCTAAGGCAGGAATAGATAAGCCCATACCAATAATAATGAATACTTAAACTTAAAGGGATACACCTACATTCATAGTTATACGAGGAACAGTTGACAAGGAAGCTAATACCTAGTCTAAGATTAGTATGGTATATGCAGTATTTCTAAGGTAGGACTCCGTAAGCCAATGCTCCCAGGCATGAACACTTAATGGGATACACAAATATTCATGGTTACAATACAAGGAACCATTTGGGAAGCAAAGAAGAACCCAGTCTAAGGTCACGATGGCATAAGCAATATGTGCCTAAGGCGGGACTAGGTAGGTCTATTCTTATAATCATGAACACCAAGCTGTGCAAGATCAGGATGGCATAGACAGTATGTGTTTAAGGTAAGCCCATAAACATAATCATGAACACTTTGATATGAACAGTTGATAATGAAGCCAGTATGTAGTCTAATATCAAAAAGGGCCGGAATTCTGTCTGTCAAAGTAAATCAATGTCAATAAGTAGCATCTGAGAGTGGGAAATGGAAATCCATCGATAATTAAAGAAGCACGCCAAAATTTAAAGAATGGAACCGCTTCAAGGAAAAGCTGGGAGATATAATGCGGGGTAGACATTTTCAACTATTCCAGGGTTTATCTCTAGCATCAAGTGGGTGCATGAAAAGCTAGCTTTAAAGGCTCACACTGAGGCTAGAGAGGGACGTGCTGAAGGTTGTAAAATTGTCTGATTAAGTATGTATTGAATATCGAGATGACTAAATAAGAAACAGTACTCCCTTTATAATGCTCACACCGGGGAAGGGAAACAATGCTCCTTAAAGCATAATCCCTCCCCCTTATCTCGCCCGGCCACACTGTCACCACAGGTTATGTAATCCCAGATAACTAGGTGGTGGCCAGAGCTGGATGGGAGGGGGTGAGTCCCTGATGCGCGAAAAGGAAGAAAGCAAGGCGGGGGTGGGAAAAAAAAATAAAGAGGGCGTTTATAGAAAGGACCTCTGCAACAGAGTGGGTCTTGACATGGGCTACATGCAAACAGTTGGAAAAAAAACAAAGGAGTATTAAAGCGACCAGAGGCAAGTAAGTTCCTTGAGGAAGCCAGAAAAACAAGGAATAAATACAACAGGGGCTCATTAAAGGACAATGTCAAGAAGGTAAAGAGAGTTACTGGTGAGGGGGGGGGCGAGGAGCCCCCACCACGTGAAAGAGAAGAGAGGAGAGGAAGAAAGACAGTTGGGTGGGGTGGGTCGGAGAGCGGTATGGGCATAAGAGCGTGGAGGACGGCAGGAGGGGGAATGGACTGAGGGAGGCCGGCGGGCGGCCTTATAAGGGAGGGCAGGAGGGCGGTGGCAGGTGAGGTGCGAAAGCAAGGCCGGGGGAGGGGGGAGGAAGAAAGCTGAGAGGCGGGCGTCGGGCGAGGTGAGAATGCTGCGCGACGACCGGGGAGGCGGGGGGAGGGTCTCTTCCTCTCCACGCATCAAGCGCAATGCTTCGCATTACGACCGATGCGCGATAAGGAAGAAAGCAAGGCGGGGGTGGGAAAAAGAGGCGTTTATTGAGGCGCCTCTGGCAACAGAGGGGTTAGACATGGGTACATAGCAACAGTGGAAAAAACAAAGGAGCTAAGGACAGAGGCAAGTAAGGTTCCTGAGGAGCAGAAACAAGGATAAATACAACAGGGGCTCATAAGGAGCAATGTCAGAGGTAAGAGAGTTCTGGTGAGGGGGGGGGCCGAGGAGCCCTCCACCAAAAAGGAGGAGAGGGCTCGAGGCGCGCCCGAGGCGGGGGCGCGGGGCGCCCGAGGCGGGGGCCCGGAGTTGCAGGTCTGGGTGGGAAGAGGGGCCGGGGCCTACGTGGACGGGGAGCGGGCGGCCAAAAAAGGGAGGCCGGCTCCTGAGGCCTGAGGGGAGGAGGTCCGGCGAGGGTCGAGCAGGGGGGCAGCAAACTCCTCAGGGCTGAGCGGGGGAGGGGGTCGGGGGGGGTCGGGTCGGGAAGGAGGCGCGGGTTGATTGAAGGATCAGAAATGTCGCGAGGCTGTGATGGTCAGCCGCTGTGCTGTCTGGGGCTGCGCTGTCTGGGGAGGGTTCCTGGGCTGCGTCTGAGGTGTGAGGTGCGAGGTGATGATCCCCGGCTCGGTCTGGGCGGCGTTTCGATCGGTGGTCGCTGGGAGGATGTCGGTGGAAGTCGCGGGGCTGTCGGCAGTGGGGTGGGTGAGGTGCCGGGGAGGGCCCCCGCGGGCCGGCCGGGGGGGGGCCCGGCGGATCAAAAATCCGCCGAGGCGGCCGGGGTCTGGCGGTCCCGGGCTTGCTTGGTGAAGCAGCCGGCCTCGCTGTGCATGGTTAGGAGGCGCCGGACGTTTGCGCAGTAGGCGCACACGTGCCGGTGCCTATCCCCTCCCTCGCCGTGGGCCTCCCCGACGGGGGCCCGATCGCACGAGGCGGGGTCGCGGTTCCAGGTGGGGCAGGGGGCCCCGTGAGAGTGCCTGTCGTAGGCGACGCGGGTGTCGACTTGGGCGCGGGGCAGGTGTGCGCCTCGGGGAAGGTCGTCGCCTCGGGGGGCCGGTGCTGCCGGGGCGGCCTGAGGGGCGGGGAGGGTGAGGGTCTTCACCCTGAGGAGGTCGAGGGCGACCGGGTTGTGCCACCCCTGGGGGAGCCTCCCGTCCGCTATCCTAGAAAACACCGTCTCGGAGTAGCGGCGGACGGTCGGCCAGGGGTAGAGGAGGTTGTCCCTCAGTACGGTGAGGTGATGGTGGTGTAAGCCCTGGACGGTGTGGGCGGGGAAGTTGGGGTGGTCGATCAGGGTGAGAAGGGCGAGGCTGTACTCGTCCTTAGTCGCCTTCCCCCTCTTCACCGGCTTCCTCTCGGGCCCCCTCTCCATGAGGTCCGAGGGGAAGATGTAGTCGGCCGGGATCCCCTGCCGCCTCACGGAGCGCCGCGCCTCGGCGGAAGCCAGTATCTCCCGCACGGCGTCGGCTGCGGATACTGGGGTATGCTGGGGCGGCTCCTCGTAGTAGGTGGGCGACGGGGCAGGTGCGGCATGGCTGGCAAGGTGCTGGTACCGCCCGTACTGGGGGTGAGCTGCCCCCGGCAAGGTCGCCTGAGGTGGCGGCGGGGGCCGGGCCCCGGCCGCGGCGCGCGCCCGAGGTGCCGGGGCATAGTAGGTGGCCTGGGGTATGGGTGCAGGCTCCCCGGCCTCCAGGGCGTCCATACGGGCATCGATACGGGCGGCCGTCTGGCGCTGCTCGGTCTGGAGACGCTGCAGGGCCTCCAGTATCGCCGAGGTCTCGGCGCCCGAGGTGCGGTCCGAGGGGGACGCCGGGGCCGAGGGGGTTGAGTCGTCCCGCCGCGGGCTTGAGGACGGCCCCGGGGTGGCCAGGGCGGTCGCCCGGGAGCCCTTGCGTCCTTTGCCTTTTCCTTGTCCTGGCATTGTGCGGCCTGAGGAGTAGCAGCGGTCCGAGGTGGAGTCGGCGTGGTGTAGATCCCAAAGAGAAAAGGGCAGAGCGTGGAGGACGGCTTCGCATTACGACCAAAGCAGCCAATGGTGAACTATGTTAGGGAGAGATCATGCGGGAGAGGAGTGACTGGTGTGCATGAGTGTAATAGCCAATGAAAAGGTCTCTTACATCCACTGTTGTATGTATCTAAAAACATATATAAACTGAATAAAACTAAGCAATCAGCGCTTATCTACCTACACTTCTGCTGGTGCTGAACTCGAATAGTGTGTTGTGTTGTGTCTAGCAGGCAATTTATCTAAAACAGATATAAAAAGGGGGAACTTTGAACCAGATGCCTTATGCAGGATAGTATGCCTTATGCAGGATAGTATGCCTTATGACGGATATTAGGGCAGTTTAGCCGTATTGAGCAGTACAGCAAATAACATGAGTGAACATAAGGAAAGTAACCACAACCCTCGTCTACCACCTAACTGGATCGGCCATCAATAGCATTTAAATGCCCGCATATATAGTAGGCGGGGGCCCGCAAATACGGGATTTCAGAGCATCTCCAGCACAACTGCTGATGGGCAGTTCCTCCGATCACGATACCGGTAATCAAACAACACATGTTGCCAAACATACAACCAGATAAAATGCCACAAATAAAATCGATCGAACAAAAAGAAAAAGACTATGACAACAAAACAGCTGGGAAAACACACAAAACCATCCCCATAGCGGAAAGAGTGAAATATCAAAATGAAAAGGGACCTGGCAAAAAGGCATAGTAGTAGGCAACACCGGCCATACCGGCCGAGAATATCAGATAGTCAATAATGCAAACAACATACTACACCAAAACAGATCGCAAGTATTTATAGCACCAACGAACCACATCATACCAACACCAACAAAACAAGTCACCCCAGACACAACAATCAAAACATTCAGATACGGGTGTAAACTAAAACCAATGGACAAGCTTGACCTATACGTCATGTGCTAGTGGAACAGCATATATGTATGCCAACGTTCAACAAAACTAAGTTGTAAACTATATTTGTGATTAGGATCAACCCTATGGATGTCGGCCAAGACCACCGGATTTTCAACGATGCGTACCAAACAAACAAATGAATGACAACAAAGTTCTGTGAGTAATTGCTAGTGTGGTGTCAGTCTAAATAAGAACTAGAACCTTTTTTTATATATACAAACTGGAATTGAACAAATAATGGATGCCATCTACTAGAGGCCAATTGTGGTAGAATGGCGATAATAGGGAGAAGTTGGTCGAGTGGGCAGACATCAATGTTTGTTGACAGGCCATCTCTGTGGGCTTTCCTCTTCTCAACTCCATTAGCACTGAATGCAAACCACACCCACCCATCAGTGGATAGACTTCACCAAACCAAAGAAGTTCTTCTAGGGCATAAGAACTGTCACTCTTAGTGGTACACTTGGCACCAAAGAGGTTTTGGGATATAAGAAGAAACGCTTTTAGTGTCTCCAATTATATACCAAATCTCTTTATATGTTGCTGCTCGCCTACCTACCCAGTACTCTAGTCTGGTCTACTATTAAATTCTAACTGGTGCATCCTTACTACATAAATATGGATGATCTGCGAGCTGCTATGAAACTCTATGGAATTGAACTTAAAGACACCATTAGCACAAGAGGTCGTAAAAATCAAACACATGAACTAAATGAAGAAATACTATGTGTTATTAGCTCTTCCCTGTCAATTATTCACACCTTCACTCAAAATAACAATGCTGATTCTCTTTGCAAAAAAATGAGTGATGATCTGTCTCAAATTGCAAAAATGTGTGAGGAATTAGAAGCCAAACGCAAATACCTGGAAGCCATTATTACTGAGAATGAGCAAGAACTTAAAGAAGTAACGTAATTCAAGGAAGCCCAGGCACTCCTCCATGAGAAACATGAACGTATGATGGAAAAAAATGTGGCTTCATGTAATTATGTTGGAAGATAAATGTGACTTGCTCTCTGAGCAGACCATGAGGTTGGATGACTGTATTAGAAAGAACACTTTCATCATCGATAATGTACATGAGTCATCTACTGAATCATGCTATGACACAGCTCTCGATTTGATTGTAACCCTTGTACCTGAATTCATAGCAGATCATCTGGACACTGCATAACGACTTGATAGTAGTGGAGGGAGAGGTAGCCCGGGGTCTATAAAGGTCACACTAACCAATGGCAGTGCAATAGATGTAATTATGAGAAACAAACATTTTTTTACAGCTTATCCCAAGTTTGAAAAAGTATTTGTCTCAGAAGATGAAAATCAAATGCTCAAGTCACAAATAAGAGATATGGCCCAAATTGAAGAACTGACTAAAGTTTCAAATCTAAACGTAACAGTACGTGAAAATTACCAATATAGTTACATCTAAATGACAAACAAGTTTGAGTAGCTGCAGATTACATTGTCTATGCTGGAGACAAGTGTAAGCTATCGGATCTGTATCATTGTGAAGTCAGAGTAAAAGGTGAATAGCAGTATGTTAATCAACCTGACCTAGCTGAGCACATAAGGGCATCAGACACCACCTACGTTGCTAAGTCTTTGGGAGATTCCATCCAGTCTGAGGACTGGGGATAAAGTTGCGTGTATGTTTATGTGCAAGATGATGTTGGATAAGTACACACAAAATCAAAGTCTTGGTCAGTATCTAAAATTGACAGGCACATGTTGCATATATGAGGGGACCTTCTAAAAAATATGGGGTGAAGGTGCAAGACCATCTGACAACTGCTATGAAACAGCGTATTCATGCCAAAAATCTGGCTGGCGAGGTCTTAATGGAAGTCAGACAAATACTTGTTGGTACTAAACCCAGTAACCGCCAACCGGATCCTCTAATTTAAAATACCCTAAATGAAACTATGCATAATCCTAACCGAAATCCTGTAATAACCAGCTTCCAACACTCCTACAAAAAGGTCAATGCACCTAGTCTTGTTGATATCAGTGCTAACCCAATCCCACTCAGACTGGACCAAATTCGAGAAGGAGTGCGCCTTCACCAACTTCAAAGCAGTCAAGTACTACAATCAACCCAGCAATCCTCTTTATGATTCTAAATCCTCCACAGCATGACATAAATAGCCGGCTATTACAGCTGTCAAACTCCAGGTTATTAAACCATGTGACATGCTCCCTATAACCCAGGTGCAACCAGTGATCATAAAGTCAAGCCCTCTATTGGCCCTAAACCTAGTACACCATTGACGTCTCCAAACTCATCTCTCTGGGACTGCACCTACGAACCACCTTCCCAACATGTTTCCATTGACCACAAATATATGATTGTGAGCTTTCTAATTTAATGAGTGTCTATTGGCACATAATTGATTGTCTGCTTTTACATGTAAAAGCGATGGTCTGAACAAAAAACAAACATTTCTCGCCGTGAATATGGCCTATGCTGCCGACACAGCGTAAAGCAACCACCAATCAATCAATCAACGAACCAGCTTCAAACAACAATGTCACAGTCTGGTGACCAAAACTGGATGTCTGATGCTATGGATCTTCACAGAGCCACAGGCACTTGTCAGTCAATCCTACCGCCACTAAGCAGCCTACCATCAACCTTACAACGTGGCATTAACACTGCTGACCCAGATACTTTGCAAAAACTCCAAGCTCTGGAACTTGCAAAAAGGAACTTGTTACTAGTAGCTCCAGATGCTGACCTAACTAGTATCCTACACTCTTAGGAAATTGTTTTTCTGAATATGATGCCCATCGACCTACTTCTGGAATCTGACCCTTTAAATTTTCTTCAAACTGGTTTGTGCATCTTTAAAAAAAAAAAAATTAAATGTACTTTATTCACTGAATATCGTTTGTCACTGCCAGAGCACTGGACTTCCAGCCATACTTGATACATAAATGAAACTATCTACTGTAATATCTAGTAACTGCATGCGAATCCCAATTGAAAATAAGCAGGTTGGGGAAACACCTGAATTGAGAGTTTGTTGGTACAATTGGTTCCGTTCATGTAATCCAGTATGGGATAAATCCAAGCATCAGTTCCGTTGGTGTAATTCAGTATGGCATAACTCTAAACATATATCCAGTTTGTATGTAACTACTAAGAACGTGTATATAAGCTTCACAACTATGTATGTGTGAACACAGCACTAAACTGGTTTAGTTAAACCAGTTTAACTAAATTGCTTTAACTCTGTACATGTGAACACAGCTTCAATGTATAAGTTCTATGATACCTGTCACTATTATAGTCCCTACATACGTTAAGGTTCTGGCCCAAAATGGTAAGTAAGCTACATGCTGAGTGGTCAGCTAAGAGATTTTTCATGCCATAACTTAGCCCTATGTTACCAAATAAATTCGTGTTAATAATATAGTAAAACTAGTTAGTACTGCTTCTTTACTGAGGCCTTCTTTCTATAAGGCCAATAAAAAGAATTGGTGATCATCCCAACCCATACCTGAAAAATCGCCCGCCCCTGATTTATTTTGCATCTGTTACAAATGCATCGGACTACCAGCAATTAAACATTTGTATCAATTTTAAAGTCAATGGTTTGACTCAGCCAGGGTTCGAACCCAGGAGTTTGAATCCCACAAACTACCAGAACAGGAGATGGATGCTCAACTTGTTTCCAAATTTCATATTTCAGGTCAAGGATATGAATTTAATTGCAAGGACTGACAAAACAGGTACCACTCGATCTTTGCCTTGAAAATAGCCCTTGCTGCTGGTATTGCATTAAACCACAAGCAATCAAACACTCACCATATTTGGACCGACAACGTGTATTTGTGATGTAGGAATCCTGGGTCGAGTCTGCTACAAGTAATGCCCATGGTCAACTTCAGGACTGATATCGATTCATGTGTGTTCCATATAATTACAAGGTGAGTAAAGGCAACAACTTACGAAGTGATGCTTTGAGCAAGCACCATAGCATGGATCCTGTGCCCTGCCTCCTGCCTTGCTCACCCCTCCCTCCTCCCCCCACCCCCCCTCCCCCCACCCCCCCTCACTCGATTACTTACCTCAGCTATGCAGGAAACTAACCACCCCTCTATATATCAGGTACCAGAGGATGCCACATTGAGTGTCGGGAAAAGAAATATGTACATTGCTTGGTGCATAGTGTGACAAGGAGAGAAACATCAAATTATGATTAAGAAGGTTCACAAATTATCTACATACACACAATGTGCTGCAGTGATTATCCAATCCTTGGAGAGTATCGAGCCAGCACAGGTGAGAATGCCATCCACCTGTACAACAATTTGCCATGGCCAGATGTGGGCTATCGTTTCCTTTCCACCGATGATTTTGGAATCCATCCAGGAAATATCAGGTCTCCCGCAGACGGGTTCTGCAAGAGAACAAATGAAGGAACAGTTTGTGATATTCAATAGCCTTCACCGGCTGATAATTTGGAAAAGACATAGCAGCATGAATAGAGTTGGCTTTTTGTCCTGAAGGAATCATGTTCTCTACCTCTCTACTGGCCTCATGTAATGTTTGCCTTATATCATGTATGTGTCAGAGTCTTACCACTTTCTCCTGCATCCACTGCAGAAAGGGTGATCCTGAAACCTCTTTGTGTAACATAGTTGTCAGACGTGAACAGGACCTACAATAACAACAAATACCCTTTGGTTACTAGGATGTGCGTGACCAGAATTAGGTGTCATAGGTGGGCGGGAGGGGGTGAACATACAAACCAAAAGTTCTATTTGATAATCTACATAATCTACATGAGAAACAAATGCACAGCTTGGATCCTACCAAGCTTGGTCATTAGGACTCAAGTGGTTATCGGTGGAAGGTAAGTTTAAATTAGATGGCCTATGCTTAAATTTAGGGCTGAGAGGCAGGCTAACCAACTTATGACTGTGTACACACATGCCAACCCTAGGGTTGCTAGTTCCCTGGTCAAGCTGAACTTTGTACATTTACGAATATGATTTTCATTTGTTTCAAAGGGAGAAAAGACTGCAAATGTAGAAATACAGAGGTTAAAACAATATACAAGCTAAAGAAAACAGTTCAAACACAAGATCAAAGTTTCAAATCCTTTCATTAATACAACTAGGATGGTCTAGAATTTCTAGAAATTATATTTGGCTCTTCTCAGGAACAAGCATGCGCAAACTCGGAATATGCGTGTTAACTTACAGATTAAAGTTGCATAGTTTGATGGCTTTGAGTTTCTGTCATTCTTTGAGATAAATATATTAGGATGATTGTTATTATCTATTACTTTAGTTTTAGATCACTTTTATTTTAACTTGTAAACTTTGGAAACATTTGAAGTGAAAACATGGCAAATTAATTTTGGCAAGCATGCCAAAATCTGATACCATAGGATTCTGCTATAACATATTTGATTAAATTCACTTCGTATTCCCTTCTATCAGTCAATGTGTCAACAACTTGTGAAAATATACAGATTTTCGGTTCAGAATTATATATTGGCAGAGAGCATTATTATTCTTGGGCAACAGAGTGGGGACAAGGTTATGTAATCTAAAAGCAATAATATCCCACTCCCAGTGTGACATTATATAAGCTATGTGAAATATATGTTCATATATGATGCCTAGAATTAATGAAGAGATGTTCCTATAAAAGAGACAGTACATGATTATTGAAATGTTTCTCTATGTATTCATAAAGAATGCAATTGGAGAAAAAGGACATTTTGAATATATATATCTGTAACTGTTTGCAGCCACCTGTCCTCCCATGACCACTGGGCTGACCCACCAGCCTAATCTGCATATGCATAGAGTGCACCACCTGCCGCTGTGTTGAGTGACAGCCACCCCTACTGGGGGGTGTCACCCACCCAGGCTGTGGGGGTGTCTGATTGGCTGGCTGGGGGAGGTCCAGTCACCTGACCCCCTTGGCATATCATGACCACACAAGTCTCATTCTAATTATGTATTCAAGAGACTTCTCCAGGCACACTGGAGAGATAACTCTACTCCTGACTCTTGAGTGAGGCACACCTACTCTAGAGCAGGACCCCAGACACTCTGTCTGATGCGATCCAAATTCACATATTCCAAATTGAGTTGAGTGCAACACCCAAGGGACCCCAGTTCCAAGGGCTGTAGGCACTGCTTCCTATATAGAAGTAAGGTAATGAGACATAGTGTGGACAACAGGTAAGGAGTGAAGGTGATAGGTCACATGTAGGTGGACAGGGATTGATGCCAATAAAGCACAACTTATTCACTGTTCATCTGTGTGACTTGTTTTCCTTTCTCTTTCAAGTACTGGTTAAAGAGTTGGTTATATTGATTTAGGATGAGTGCATCACAGGTGAAATTAAGGGGAAGAGTTTTATAGTATTATCTGGTGTTCATGCGGCCAAGCATCCAGTAATATTATAAAATGTTTATTAAGTGCATCAGTATCCAAGTTATATGTGTCAAATCAAATCTAAATAATTGTCTTGGTTTTGAAAAGTGTATGCTTTCATCGGGCTATGCAACCTTAACTTACAGTGTACACTCCTACATATCTTCTTCTGGCTGATGGGCTTCTGGCTATTGGGCCGCTAGTGCCAGCTTGTTATGGTAAAAGAAAACAATTTGTGTGCACACATATTATAGTATTGTCATGGGGGTGATGGAAATGGGAAATATTATGCCTAGAGCAGGACCTGAACCCACATCTGTTTGCATTCCGGGCCAGTGTGCTAACCATTACACCACCTATGCTCCCTGATATCACCACACAACCCACCCCTACCTGTCTAGGTGGTTACTTGCCTGAGAGGTAAATGCATAATACTACAGTATCATCAAGATGTTGGAGACCAAAGATAACAGAGTGGGCACAAAGCATGAGGCCAGATAAAAAAAGTAACTTGTTTAGCATCCCCGCCTGACCGAATGAATGCCACTGATCCACAAATATTTATTTAAAAAATGTTTAAATCCTTCAAATGAAATATTAAAACTCAAAACAATGCTTAATGCATTGTTATGTTAAATCATGTAGTTTAGATTTCAGTTTAATAAAGATTTTATAGCATCGTTAATGTTTTCTTGTTGCTGTTTGCCTACAAG
>CM059191.1:97162698-97209658 GCA_030323885.1 Branchipolynoe longqiensis
TAATCTATCCTGATATTGGACTACATGGTAGCTTCCTTATCAACTGTGTTCATATCAAAGTCTCCTGAGCAGCAAAGCAATACTGGACCCCATACCACACACCCAACATCGACCAATCGCCATCTTAATCAACGCGGCTGTGACACCAACACAAACGCCATTACGACGCCACTTCAACTTTAAAAAGGCCAACTGAAAAGCCTTCTCAACAGACCCAGACAAACACATCTGTGACATTGATCCATCCCCGGAAAATTACGATCGCTTTGTGAAGGGTGATCATATGACAGCCAGAAAGCACATTCCATGGGGATGTAGAAAGAATTACGTTCCAGGACTCACCACCAACCTGGCAGAACAGTACAATGACTACATCCAGTTGTACGAACAAGACCGCTTCGCCACAGCTACCATCACGGCAGGAGACAAACTTGCACAGCCTTCTCAACAGACCTAGACAAACTCATCTGTGACATTGATCCATCCCCGGAAAATTATGATCGCTTTGTGAAGGGTGATCATATGACAGCCAGAAAGCACATTCCATGGGGATGTAGAAAGAACTACATTCCAGGACTCACCACCAACCAGGTTGGGGAAACACCTGAATTGAGAGTCCGTTGGTACAATCGGGTCCGTTGATGTAATCTAGTATGTTAATCGGTAGGCTTTACTATAGGAAAATGTGTTTTTGGCTATATCTAGTGAACCTGTATTATGGGGTGATAAATATTTATATTAATAGAAAGAGCCAAATCTGCTCCACTAATTAAATAAATATTAGCCACATTTGGTGTTTCATGTAAGAGTAATTAAGGATTGAATTTACACTAAAACAGAAGGATTTTAATGTATTATTATTACATCTCATATCATGGTGGTTTTATTCAACTGGCAAATAATATTCATATCATTAAAGAAAACATCTGCTGGTTTTATATTTATGTGACCAGTGAGATCTGGTGATCATGTCCTAGCAAAATATGCCTTATATATGGCAGAATGAGTGTGTGCACACTGTGTGTTGTGTGTCTGCCACTGAGCATGCTCCCCCCCCACCCACCCACCCACCCACACACACATCGTGCATGGGTGAGCAACAGAGGCCGCCCTCCTCTGCGTGCAAACAAGGGTGGTTACTAATTAAGAGAGGGTGTGGTTGAGAAGCACACTGACAAGTGACATCAACACCAGCATCTCACCCCCCTACACACATTCCCCTCCTCACACCCATGCCTCACCCATTATCCTCCTCTCCTTACAAATCGCACATCTCACAGGGTGGGGGGTGGAGGAGTGGGGGGCCGGCATGCACCTCGTCGGCCCCCTGTGCAGGGCGCGACCCACCACTCGCTTGTATACATATATACATATATACATATATACATATTTTCATATATACATATATACATATATACATATTTTCATATATACATATATACATATATGCATATATACATATACACATATATAGATATATACATATATACATATATACACACACCCACACACCCCCAACGACCTCCTCCACAGTGACTGTGAGTGGGCATGTGTGTGTGTGGGGGGGGGGCTGTATGGGGTGCATATCTGATGTGTTGGGTGGAGGTCTGTGTTTATGGTAGAGACGCTAGATAGTGGACCTTGGTACTTACTCCAGTGCTCTACTGCCCTCTAACCCCCCCCCTACCCTCCCCCCCCCTACACATTTCTACTGATTGTGTGTTAGGGGTGGCCATCACAAGCTGGGTGCTCTGCCATAGTGATTTGGATCTCCTCACACACACACACACATGCACAGACCCAGCTGCATGAACCTGATTTCATCTTAGCACGTGCTGACCGGTATCGGGAGAGTGAAGGAAGTGGTGGGGAGGGTAGAAAATGGGTTGGTTGGTGGGGAAGGGGGGGGGGGTACCATAATATGTGTCTCTGCATACAGAAGAAGTATTGTATCTATTTATCATCAAATATGATGCACCAATTAAATGACTATCAGCCACATTTGGTGTTTCATTTAAGAGTAATTAAGGATTGAATTTATATTAAGACAGAAGGATTTTGATGTATTGCACCTCATACCATGGTGGTATTGTTAAACTGGCAACAAACATCTTGAGATTTTGTGTGGTCTGGATAGCAAGTGAGTGGAGGGGATGAAATGTCATATATGCATACAACTATACATGCATACATGTATAGATATATATACATGGGACTGATTTTAAATGGTCCATTTAGAGAGGTGGTCATGTAGGGCGTAATCGATTAATCGACTCGGGTCACCCGAGCCACTTTTTGGCGCATGCGCACATCCTGCATACTCGGGTCGAATAATCGAATAAGCTTCTCCGTGCTCGGGTGACAAAAATGGGCGCCGTTTTATTAGTTTTTTTTAGTAGCCGATATAATTACAGCAAAATATGATTGAACGATTTGTATGATGGCATAGTTTAGTGATATTATCATTTCATTAATCTATGTTATTACCAAAAAGAAATATGTATGACTGGTACCGGTGGCTGTTATCCTGCAGGACGGTACCAGCGCAAATATGATGTCATCGCTCCTTGCAAACCCCAGCCAAGAGGTGGGTTACTGGGGTCGGGTTGTTTTGCACACGGCACGTGTATTTGTCGACTCCACTCGCGGTGTTCTATTTGAAATTATGACGACTCGGGTGACCAGAGTCGCCCGGGTTGTGTTAATCGATTACGGCCGTAGGGATTTATTTTTTTATCATTACTATTGTATTGTATGTGCGATCGTTTGGGACCATGGTTACTGATTTGGACATGGTGTGAGTGACCAAGGTTAGCACAGAACACACATTGTTGGAAGTGGTATTTTATTTATTTGTTACGATAATTTGGTGGTGAATGATGGGAACGAGGTGTCGATGCATGCATGCATACATATACATACATAAACATATACATACATATACATGCATATACATACGGATAGTGATAACCCCTGTATCGTGTGTAATAATGCCTGTAGTGTCTGGCATCCCCCCCTTCCCCGTGTCCTCGGTGGGGGGTGGGGGGGGAGGTGATCACCCATCATGCACAGCACCGCCAGCTGTAACCCGGTATCAAGTGACTGAGTGGGATGTGCGTGTGTGCATGCACATATGCCAGTATGTGCATGTATGTATGCATGTAGGCCTGTATGTATGCATTTATGGATGTGGATGTATGGATGTGTATTGATGTATGTATGGATGTTTATGCATACGCGCATGTATGCAAATATATGTATGCATGTGCACCCCACACCTATCATTCACCAACAAATATTGTAATTAAATAAAATACCACTTCCTACAATGTGTGTTCTTCATCAACTCCCTGTTCCTGTGCTAACCTTGGTCACTCACACACTATCTTAATTAGTCACCATGGTAACCCCCACCCACCCCTGTTTGCAGGCATCAGGGCCCCCCTCTGCTGCTCCCCAGTGCACCCTACACTGTCCACTGTGTGTCTATGTTTGAGGGGGTGTGGGTGTGTGTGTGTTGGGGTGAGGGAGGCCTGACCAGTGGTTCCGTCAGAGTGATACAGACACACTCATTCCCACCCAATGTTATGAGGCAGCAATAACCATAATTATATATTTAGTTTCTATATATAAAACCAAGTATGTGTTTTCACAGGCTTTGGTCAGAGCCCCCCCCCCCAACCCGTCCAGCCCTCCCCCCTCTCCCAGGGCTACATACATACATATGTACATAGATATATACATGCATATATACCTATATATACACAGGGTTACATACATATATATGTAATGGCCCACGGCCCTCCGACTCTCACTCACGCAGTTATCCACGAAAGAACACCAAGATTCAATGCAGTGCACGCTTCACGCTGGTTTATTGAACCCTCTGCTCTCCGCGGCGTCAGTAGTTGTCTGACCCGCCCCCTGACTCGCCAGATCCCACATCGACTCTATAGGTGTGTGTGTGGGGGGGGGGGGGGGGGGGGGTCAACCACACGCAGTAGAGGTCAGCCCAGTTGGGGTCTGACCGGTGGCTACCCGTGCCGCCACCTGGCGCAGTGTAATGGTACTGCGCTGGTGGCGTCGTAGTCTCCGCTGCTACCGCGTGATAGTAGAGCTCATGTTCAGACTACTACATATACATACATATTTTAATTATGATATTATACATGCAAACATATATATATATATACATATATAAATCCAAATTGTAAAGAATCTTAGTAATTTTGTCATTGAAATAAATCCATGAGACTTGGAATTCATCTATAATTCTAGTTGAGAAGTGGGAGCTAGAAACATCAACACTGGAGGAGGACCCAAGGACCGCTTCTGATAACCCTCCCTCTCTACCCCCCCCCCTCCCACCACACACACACTTTCATCACAGGTGTTCCCTGTCCACAATGTCAAGTCAAGTCTCAGACTGGTGCTCTACCACTTAGTTCTTCAACCTCCACACACACACAGCCTCCTGCCAGGGTGGGCGTTGGAAAGTTGAGGTCATGCAGGCTTAGATGTAAACACCCGCTAAGAGCGAAAATAAATACATATATACACATATGCATACATATGGATGTCTGCATGTATGTATGTATGTACATATGTATGTATGTATGTATGTGTGCATGTATGTATGTATGCATGTATGTCCTAACAAATATTTAATAAAATAAAATATAACCACATGAAAGTTTGGTTTAACCGTCCCCCATACACACACTGCTCCTACTGATTGTGTGCCAGGGGTGGCCTTCACAAGTGTTCCTGGTGCATTGACCCTCCACACACACACTCCTACTGTGGGGTAGCTGCAGGCTTGTGGCTAAGATGTTTACACAAGCTATGCACAAAAATACATACATATACATAAATATAGATGTTTACATGTATGAATGTATGTATGTATGTATGCCTCCATCATTCATTAGCAAATTGTCCTAACAAATATTGTAATTAAATAAAATATTACATGTGTGTTCTTCAACCCCCTCATCTGTGCTAACCTAGGTCACCCACACCTTGTCTTAATTAGTAACCATGGTAGCCCCCTGTGGGAGAGGTGGTGGTGGGGGTGGGGATGGGGAGAGGAGGATGCACTCAGGACCGGTCCCAAGGCTGACCAAGGGTTCAGTGACAGACACACAGCACACATTTAATGTAAATTCAATCCTTATTTACTCTTAAATAAAACACCAAATGTAGCTGATAGTCACTTAATTGGTGAAGCAGGTTTGTCTCTTTCTAGTGATATCAATATGTATTACCCCAACAAACAGGTTCACTGGCGATAGGTGATAACACATTTTCCTATAGTAAAGCCTACCAATTAACATACTAGATTACATCAACGGACACGAATGTACCAACAGACTATCAATTCAGGTGTTTCCCCAACCTGCCAACCTGGCGGAACAGTACAATGACTACATCCAGTTGTTCGAACAAGACCCCTTCGCTGCAGCTACCATCACGGCAGGAGACAAACTTGCACAGGCACTGGCAATGGAACAGCGGAAAACGTGGCAAACACTCATTGCGAACACTGACATGACACACAATGGCAAAAAGGCCTGGTCACTGATCAGGAAGCTGAGCAACAATCCGTGCAAAGCAGATCAGCATATCAATCTAACACCAAATCAAGTTGCACACCAACTCCTCCTAAATGGCAAGCCACCAAACAAACAGCGACAGAGTAAGACCATAGGACGTGATCAAGAAAACCACGACTTTGATGACGACTTCACTGCCACCGAACTGCTAAATGCACTAAAACACCTGAAAATGGAAAAGCTGCCAGACTCGATGAAATCTTGACTGACGAGATCAATAACGTCGGACCCAAAATGACAAAGTGGGTATTGAACCTGCTGAACAGATGCGCAAGAACACACCGCATACCAAGACTTTGGAGGCAGTCATGTGTTGTCGCTCTGCTGAAGCCAGGAAAGGACTCATCGAGCCTGAAAAGCTTCAGGCCAATCTCCCTTCGGTGCCACCTCTACAAACTGTACAAACGTTTGATACTGAACCATCTGTCTCCTATTACCGAACATCTCCTTATCCCAGAGCAGGCTGGATTCTGCCCCGGCAAATCTTCCAATGCCCAGGTGTTGAACCTCACCCAGCACATTGAAGACGGCTTTGAGACAGGGAAAGTCACCGGCATAGTCCCTCGTAGATCTCTCGGCTGCCTATGACACAGTCAACCATCGGCAACTGCTTGAGAAGGTCTACAACATGACAATGGACTACCGCCTGATGTGCATGATGCGCACCCTACTGGAGAACCGCCGCTTCTTCGTGGAACTCAGAGGGAAAAGAAGCAGATGGCGATCACAGAGGAATGGTCTACCACAGGGGAGTGTCCTCGCACCACTTCTCTTCAACGTGTACATGAATGACCAGCCGATTCACCCAGGCATGTGCATCTTTGTGTACGCCGACGACCTTGCCATCACTACACAGAGCTTGGACTTTGCACCGATTGAAGAAACACTGACTTCAGCTCTAGTCGGACTGTCGAAGTACTACACCACCAACCAACTCCACGTGAACCCAACAAACACGCTAGTCAGTTTCTTTCATCTGCGGAATCGTGAAAGTGGTAAGCAGCTCAACATCAGCTGGAATGGTGTGAACCTTGCCCACTGCAACCACCCAGTGTATCTTGGCATCACACTCGACCGAACATTGTCATATGAAGCACATATCGAAAAGACCAAAAAGAAAGTCGGACCAAGAAACAACATCATCTGTAAACTAAGAAACTCAAAATGGGGAGCCACTCCAACAACACTCAGATCATCCGCTCTACCCATGCAAAGAAATTGAATGCGACACCTGCCGACTGATCACAGGCTGTCTGTGCCCCACCTGACATCAGGAGAGCAGTGGCAAGCCATACAGAATGGACACGGCAAGCCACAGACCAAGGGCATCCACTCCATGGACATCTTGCAGTTGTGCGACGCCTGAAGTCACGTAGGAGCTTCATCAGAAACACCAAGCCCATCAACACAACAGCGACAGCAACCCATGTGGAGATGTGGAGGGAGCGACTCGAAGCCCTAGACGCCAGCGTGCACCTCAACATCCGTGCCGAAGAACACCTCCCTGCTGCCACGGAGAACCCCTGGGTAACCTGAAAGGCTCTGAACCGGTTGCGAACACAGGTTGGCCGGTCCAGAGTGAACATGCTGAAGTGGGCGTACTCTGACTCATCGGAAACCTGTGACTGTGGCATCAGGCACACGATGCAACACCTACTGGTCTGCCCCATGATGGACACTGCCTGCTCTGCTGCAGACCTGACATTGGCCAACAACATTGCCATCAGCTGCTCTAAACACTGGGAGAGCAGCATCTGAAATAGACAACTGGTGGAAGGACACAATGAAGAATATTGTTTCCCTTCCATCTCTCAGATAGCCATGTTGACATACACAGACACACACAATTGTACCACTACCCACTATCTAATTTAGAACCAGCTGCTATCTCTGGTTATGCAATGAGTACCTCATAAAGGTTAAGGCATTGAAATCAACTAATCCACAGATTTATACCACAGGCAATAAATACCCTTACACTAAATTGCATGGCATATAGTTGACACCCATTCTACCCATTGCAATCTTCTTGCTAACCAATACCCTGAACCTACAGAGACACATGGTAATATCCAAACTGAGTACTCTAATCAACCCCTCTAAAATACTGGTGCCAAAGCCATCTCAATACATATCAGCTTACATAACCTATTTATCTTCACAGAAACATTTTTGAGGATTTTAATTGTGTTCTTTTGTGTGTTTGAAAAAGAATATATATATATATAAATTGTTTTATTATTTTGTTCATATAACTTTTAACGGTTAATAGAATGACTAGGACAATGCGCGGGGGATCTGGGTGTTATGTATAGAGGTCAGAGGTCAGAGATCAGGGTGACGTCATGACTAGAGGATGCTGGGAGATAGAAGTAAAATAAACAGTTCCATTACATAACTCACCGAGTCGACACATACTTTACATGGTGTCAGATTAGTAGGGGGATCTGTACGAGATAGACAAGATGGCTCTAACCGGATTAAAACCCCCAAGTCCACTCAATGTTGATGAAAACATGGCGATCAATTGGAGATCGTGGATACAATCATACAAGATTTACGCAACAGCTTCAGGAGTGGCGTCAAAGACAGAGAAAATACAGTGTTGCGTCTTCCTGCATGTCACAGGAAGCGACGCTCAGAAGATCCACAAGTCATTAAAGATGGACACAGCGGATAAAGACAAGATCGGCCCTTTAATTGCTGCATTCAGTGAGTACTGCGAGGGGAAGTCTAACATTACGGTTGTGCGTTATAAATTTAATTTGTACAATCAAACCACTGAGAGCATTGATGTGTACATTCGAGAGCTATGATCACGCATTACGCATTGTTGTTATGACAACCTCGAAGATTCTTTGCTGTGTGATCGGTTGGTTTGTGGAGTCAAAAATAACATTCTGAGGAATCGTCTTTTACAGACTCCAAAGTTATCACTAGAGGAATGTATACAGATGTGCCGTTTGAGCGAGCACACAGCTACACAACTGTCAATCAATGATAACAATTATGACACTGTCGACAGCATAGCAACTTCGTTTGGACGTCGAGGCGTCTCACAGACGAAATCACAACATTGGAAGAAAACGTCACCGATGACGTACCAGCAAACACGACCTCGGCAATCGGTATGTGATCAATGTGGATATGTTCATCAGCGAGGAAGTTGTCCGGCTAGAGGAAAGGAATGTGCTGGATGCCACAAATTAGGACACTTCATTAAAGTTTGTAGAGCAACACAACGCAGGACGGCGCCTATTGACGAGATAAACATTGACCCACATAATGCTAGTGACTCACATAATGCCAGTGACGTGGATGGCCGCTCCGTTGACGACAAACATAGCAACGGATGTAATGACTATGACTTGTTCGCGGGGGCGCTTTATGATAAAAATTGCAACAATAACGGATTATGGTATATTAATGTTAATATAGGAACATGTACTGTAACTTTCAAATTGGATACGGGTTCACAAGCGAATATATTGCCTATGAAAGTATACCGTAAACTTGTGGATGTCCCACTACAACAATCCAAGTGTCACTTGGTGACATACAACGGTCACCGCATCCGACCTGATGGAGAAACGACTCTACGCGTCAACGGAACAGATCTGAAGTTCCAAGTAACAGATGCGGGCAGTGCGATTCTAGGCAAGGATGCCTGTGTCGAACTAGGACTGATAGCTTGTATAGATGAAATCATGCAGGTGCCGGGTCCAGATTCTGCACATAACATGGTAAATAGATATTCAGACGTGTTTCATGGATTAGGATTGATCAAAGTAAATGCTAAAATACATGTTGATGGCAATGTTCCTGCTGTCATAGATCCCCCACACAGGATACCTGTAGCAATAAGTGATGATGTGTTGAAGGAGTTGCAACGTATGTTAGCATTAGGAGTCATAGTTAAGCAATGTGACCCTACCCCATGGGTGAGCTCGATAACAATTGTCAGAAAGCCAGGAAAACTTAGAATTTGTTTGGACCCCACCAAATTAAATAATGCGATATTATGTGGCCCTTATCCTGTACGTACAGTTGAGTAAGTGGTGGCTAAGATCCATGGGGCCAAATATTTTTCGGTGTTGGATGCCAATAGCGGTTACTGGCAAATAAGATTAGACGAAGACAGTTCGAAACTGTGTACATTTAACACCCCATGGGGTAGGTTCAGATATACCAGGTTACCTTTTGGTATCAAGACAGCTGGGGACATCTTTATACAAGAGATGAATGAATTATTGCAGGATTTACCTGGTGTGCGTGTCATTTCGGATGATATTCTGGTGCATGGTACGACAATTGACAAACATAACACTAGATTAGAATCAGTATTATCCAGAGCGAGGGAGGTAAATCTCAAATTAAATCCACATAAGTCGAAAATATGCCAGTCAAGTGTAAATTACGTAGGTCATTTAATTACTGTTGCTGGGCTTAAACCTAATACGGAACGGGTTCAAGCGATCTTCGATATGCCTGACCCCGAGGATAAGCCGGCGGTACAACGATTTTGGGGCATGATTGGGTATGTGAGCAAATTCATCCCCAACATGGCACACATCACTAAACCTCTGAGGACGGTGATTCAAAAAGATGTGGCATGGCATTGGAACGAACCCCAGATTTCTGCGTTTAAAGAGCTAAAGATGCTCTTAAGCAATGCACCACTGTTGAGATATTTTAACCGTTCTGACCAAATAGTTTTGCAGGTAGATGCCTCCAAATATGGGTTGGGCGCAACTATGTTCCAAAATAAACAACCCGTCGCCATGGCTTCTAAGGTCTTAGATAGAGAAAGAGCTTCTTGCTATTTGTTTTGGTTGTAAGAAGTTTCATGGATATTTATACGGAAACGCAGTTGTGGTTCAGACAGATCATAAGCCATTGGTGTCCATCATGCTAAAACCGATACATGAATTATCTGCATGCATGCAGCGCATGAGAATACGATTGCAAAATTATGATTTAACGGTAGTTTATACTAAGGGTTCAACCCTTTATTTTGCAGATACATTGTCCAGGGCCCATACGCCCAAGGTAGAACCTCATGATCTATTCGATGACGATGTCTCAGTTGCTTCCGTGGATATCGAAAATGATATCGTACTTCGCATTAAAGCAGAAACCAAAAAGGACAAAACATTACAAGAATTAATTCGCTTGAACATACAGGGTTGGCCAGATAATAGCAAAGCAGTAGCAGTTGATGTAAAACCATATTTTACTTACAACCAAAGCCTTGTTACCGATGAGGGTTTAATGTTGAAAGGTAATCAGATAGTGATTCCTAGATCGTTACAAGCAGACATATTGTGTAGACTCCACGAATCGCATTTGGGTGTTATAAAGTGTAAGCAATTGGCACAGGATACTGTTTTTTGGCCGGGGATGAACCATCAATTAGAAGACAAAATTTCACATTGCCCAATATGTCAACAATTCAGAAATAAGCTACATAAAGAACCCCTGGTGAGTCATTCCATAGTAGATATACCGTTCCACAAAATAGGTGTTGACTTGTTTCATGCTAATGGCCTAGATTACTTAATACTAGTCGATTATTACACAAAATTCCCGGAGGTGATAGAGTTACAGTCAACAACTAGCAAAGAAGTTATAATTGCACTTAAACAGACATTTGCACGATACGGTATTCCGAAATACATAGTATCGGACAACGGACCACAATTCAAAAGCATAGAGTATGTCCACTTTTCTTGCATATATGGTTTTAGGCCAATATACACAAACCCAATGCATGCGTGTTGAGAAAGGCGGTTAAAGATGGTAGTGACATATATTTAGGCCTGCTAAACTACAGGAACACAACATTGGAAGGGATTGGGGCATCCCCTGCACAGTTACTAATGTCGAGGAAGTTACGTACATGCATACCAACTCAGGATTCTCAAATGAGACCGCACATACAGACTTCAAAATTACAGTTATTACAACATAAACAGTTGCAAAACAAAACATATTTTGACGAACATGCCGTTAATGCGCTTCCTACTCTTAAAATAGGGGATGACGTTAGATATAGAAACCACAAAGATGAATGGAAAACTGTTAACAAACAAACACCTGGACCGAGAGATTATGAAATAATCAACGCAGACAAAAACATATTACGGCGAAACAGAAAATTCATGTATAAATGTCCCAAGAATAAACAGCGGGTTGAACCAATCAAGAATACAAAAGGTCAGAATTTCGACAAAATACATACACACATCCATACCAGGCAGCCTAAATTTGTTGCACGTCCGTATGTGATGCGTTACGGTAAGCAGATCAAACCAATAGCCAGATTAAGTTATTCGTAAGCAATTTTGCAAATTTGTTGAGACATGTATATGTTAAGGGTCTTACATAAGGATAACAGGGATATCTTGTTCCATATTGTTAGTGAATTTATGTCTTTCAGGATGTTGATATATGTATAAACATGTTGCTCATACATATGACAAGTCATTCATATACCGATTGCATAATAATATTTAAGATTGCATTGTTAAATTATTACAGCTACAAGTTTATATATGCTACAAGCTTCCTGTATAATTATTCAAGTTTTACTGTCATATACATTATGATGTCGGTGATAATTAAGCCTACAAGTTAGACACATAGTGTAGTGGTCTGCACTGACCTCTCAGGCAAGTAACCACATAGACAGGTAGGCGTGGGGAGTGTGTTGATATCAGGGAGCCTAGGTGGTGTAATGGTTAGCACACTGGCCCGGAATGCAAAGAGATGTGGGTTCGAGTCCCGCTCTAGGCACAATATTTCCCATTTTCATCACCCCCACGACACTGGTTGCCGTGATCAGGATCCTGTACAAGCTTTGCGCTGTGTGGTTGTTGAACCTACCCTGTGTATGTATGTGTTAGTGCATTGCCTGTATGTATGTAATTGTAAGCATTACAAGACTTACAATTCCAGGGGGACGAGTGTAGTGGTCTGTACTGACCTCTCAGGCAAGTAACCACATAGACAGGTAGGTGTGGGGAGTGTGTTGATATCAGGGAGCCTAGGTGGTGTAATGGTTAGCACACTGGCCCGGAATGCAAAGAGATGTGGGTTTGAGTCCCGCTCTAGGCACAGTATTTCCCATTTTCATCACCCCCACGACACACATATGTGTTAGGACATTTTCTGGGAAGGAGGAGATATACCAAAAGCAAGTCATTCATGGTATGTCGGTGATAATTTATAATGACCTAGAAGCCTGTAGGAATTCGTATATATAAAAGTCTAGTTAAGCATATACCAGTTATACAATTAATTGTTATGGCATTAAGGATAATGTAAATAGAAGAATGTGAGCTGTTAGTTCTATAAGATAAAAACATTAAGGCCGGTACTCGAGCATGTTAGATTCACCACTGTTGTGAAAGGAAGATGTTATGTATAGAGGTCAGACGTCAGAGATCAGGGTGACGTCATGACTAGAGGATGCTGGGAGATAGAAGTAAAATAAACAGTTCCATTACATAACTCACCGAGTCGACACATACTTTACACTGGGTACCGGTGGACAATGTGCAAAGGATATGAACATGGGACAATTGGCTGGGCAGGCTTCCTCTGAATGAACTGAAGGGGCTGCCAGGTTTCAAAATAGGACACCTGAATGTACGTAGTCTCACACATAAAATAGAGCAATTAAGAATTGATCTGCCAGGATCGGGACTTGATATGTTCACTGTATCAGAAACATGGCTCAATAGCCTTATAGAAAAATAACTAACTTCAATAACTTCAATGACAAACTACACCTTCTTCAGGTATGATCGAAAAGCAAAACATCTAAATGGGCAAGCCAAAGCTGGAGGTGGACTAGGAATTTACTGCCAACATTCTCTACAAGTAGATCCTAATAGATATGCAATATAATATTTCAAATGCTGAGCTGGAACTGCAATAGGTGGTTGTAACAAGTCCTTATACAAAGAAGATCCTAATTGGAAATTTGTACAGACCACCAGATGGAAGTTTTAAACAGGCCTTTGAGGAATTGAGTAATTGAGTGATGCGCGAAAAGGAAGAAAGCAAGGCGGGTGTGGAAAAAGGAGGCGTTTATTGGTGCGCCTCGGGAAAGACAAGAACATACAGTGATGAAGGATAACATAGGCAATACAGTGAGGTGCTCATGAGGAGCAGGCTAGCAATAAAGATAAAGATAACAAAATACAGTGAGGTGCTCATGAGGAGCAGGCTAGCAATAGGGGATAAATCAGTAGGACACCCAGGGGCAATGTCAGAGTCCGATATCTTGTGAGTTCATGTGAGGGGGGGGCGCCGAGGAGCCCTCCACCAAGGCGGAGGAGAGGGCTCGAGGCGCGCCCGAGGGGGCGAGGCGGGGCACATATGAGTGCACCGCGTCAGAGGTCCAGGTGCCCTGGGCCATGATTTCGGGGAGGGGCACCCCGGCGCGCTGGCAGGCTTGCGCGGCACCTCGGCGGAGGCTGTGGAGCGTGTAGGTATCGGGGGCCGGCATCCCTTGGGCCTGCAGGGCGCCCCTCAGGAGTCCGGTGAGGGAGCGCGGGTTGAGGGGCCGGCCGGACGGCATGATGAAGGCCGGCGCATCGGGGGGCGCCGGGGACTGGGCGAGGGCACGGAGCCATGCGGAGACGGGGCAGAGGGTCGAGCCCGGGATGGCAGGGACGAAGAGGGCGACCGCGCCCGAGGGGCCGGAGATGGTCTTGGAGCTCCTGATGAGAAGCCGGAGGCGCGGGGCGGACGTCAGCACGGGTGAGGGTATGGGGGCCGCCCCGACCCTCGGGGCTCGGGGCTAGAAGGTTTGACTGCCGGAGCATCCCGAAGTACCCGAGGAGGAGGGCGGCCCGAGGCACGAGGGAAGCAGGGCCCGCTCGGTTGAGGTGGGCGATGGCGAGAGCAAGGTGATGGGGCGTCAGGGGAGGGGCCTGGCGCTGGATGTGCGAGGAGGTGCGTTCCCCCCCCCCCGGCACACGTCCTTGGCGAGGCGAGCGTCGAAGCCCGAGGTGAGGCCCCCCGCGCCCTCCACCCAGGACCACGCCCCCGAGACGGCATTCTTGACGGAAGCAGGGGCAAGGGCGCGGCCGAAGAGGAAGGCGGTGAAGGCGGCGACGTCGAAGGCTGACGGCACGAGGGGGTCCACGCCTCGGGCGACTGCTTAGGCCACGAAGTCCTCGGCTTGGCGGCGGTGGTTCCTCCAGGTCGCCGGGGCGAGCGCTGCGAGCCGGCGGCGGGTGACGTCGGCGACCTCGGCAGAGGGGAAACCTAGAGGCCGGGGCAGAAGGGAAAAGAATCGTGAGAGGCGTAGGCGGGCAAGAGCCCGAGGCGGGCCACCTCGGTCCGTGCCGTGTCGGCCCAGGGGCCGGCGAGGTGGGCGCGGCTGAGGGTGTCGGCGAGGAGGAGATCCGCCCCGGGCTTGTGGGCGATCCGCAGCTGGAAAGATCCCGTGGCCGCCAGCAACCACAGTTCCCTCGCGCAGGTCCCGAGGGTGGGGTCTCGGGCGTGCCCTGACTTGAGCGCGGTGGCGGATGCCATGTTATCCGTGTTGATGACCACGGTCGCCCCCGCCGGTGAGGCAGGAGTCGCACTCGATTACCACGCGACGGCCCTCCGGGGCCCGGAGAAGGCAGAGGCCGTTGGAGATCCGCCCGTAGGCGGCGAACCACCTCAGATCCCGGAGGGTAAGGGAGGCGGCCCTGAAGCAGCTGCGCAGAGCCCCGAGGAGCCGGGCCATAAACTACCGGCCGGGGAGTACGCAGCTGCTGACATGGTTGAGGCGGCCCATTAAATTAATAGAAATTCAGAACCCTAGCCATGTAAATTTAATATAGTCTCATTGTTAAACATGTTTTCTATATGTGTTCCAAACAGTTTGTTTCTATGTAGTGTAGTTTTAGAGATATTTCACTTTTTCTGTACGAAGACTGCTCAAGGCCATTGACAATGCCTTGAGTTTGCCGAAAGCGTAGTGAAAAACGTCAGTTTTATTCAAAATTAATAGAAATCCAGAAGCCTAACCATATCAATTTAATATAATCTTGTTGGTAAACATGTTTTCTATGTGTATTCCAATCAGTTTGTTTCTAGGTTTTGTAGTTTTAGAGATATTTAACGTTTTCTGTATGAAGATTGCTCACTGCCATTGAAAATGCCTTGAGGTTTGCCCATATGCTTAAGCTGTTCAACAACCACCACTTGGAGCGCCACAGTCGGCAGATGTTACATGCTCTAGTATGGGAGTTGTCCCTCTCATCTGTTTATATACACGCTCTCTGGTGCGGTCCGGACAGCAAGTGACCTGTTAGGAAGCAGTCTCCATATGATATATGAAGAAATGGGACGGTACAAACATGTGTGTTAGACTATGCGGCGGACCTGTTAGGAAGCAGTCTTAATGAGAAATATGAAGAATGGGACTGTGCAAACATGGCTCAGTTTAGCTTGCTTTATCGCACACACAGAGAGTGTGAGTGTGATAGTGAGTGTGATAGTGACAGCAGACCGACATCGGCTGTCGTCGCCTGTCGTCAAAGTTTTTCAACATGTCCAAAAAGCCGACGACAACCCGGCGACAGTCGAGAAACAGTTGAGAAACTGGAGGTGTCGCGGAGGTGTCGCGGCGACAGCTGCGCAACAGCTGCACGACAATTGACGACAATCGACGACAGACCGGAGGTCGCCGTCGCTGGGCTGTCGTCGCCGCTTGTCGTCATAGTGTGACAGCCACATAAGCCATGAGTGGCCAATACGGCAGCGGCTAAGGACCACTTGGTCCCGCCGACCTCCCGCATGAGTCTGTGGTGGCTTTCCCACAGTTGGTTCAATTTCTTTAAGTTTATTAATGTTTTCATCCCACTCATGTTGCCATTTGGATTTTATGTGAGTGGCTATTAGTGGTTTCAGATCAGAGTGAGGGATCAGACACGGTTCAAGATCACAGTTCAGGGCCTTCTTCACAGCCCGATCAGCTCGTTTGTTTGCTTGTATGCAGGCATTGCCAGGCACCCAGCACAGCCAGGCACCCATCCGTTGTCAGTTGGGTCATTTTATAAATGACCATTGCTAGAATAGGGTGATTCATTTTCAGTCCAGCAACAGCCAGGAGGCAAGAGAACGAATCACTGTATATAACATAGTTAGTGTGCTTGGATACCTCAATACACTCCTACGCGAGAAGGAGTGCTCGGGCTTCTGCAGTGAAAATCGAGCTCTGATCGGGCAAAAGTACACCAAATTTTTCCCGTCGGCAGACTGCCGCAGCGGCTACCCGGCTTTGGTCTTTCGAACCATCAGTGTATATGGAGAGGTGGTCTGCAAACTGGCCTTGAATCTCTGCATGCAGTCCTTGGTACTCGAGTGGATGTGTCCCAGACTTCCTCAGTTCCGTGAGTCGGAGGATAACCGATGGTTTTCTCAATGACCACGGGGGATGTTCTGGGACTCTGGCATTCTCCAACACGTCCAAATCCACGCCCAAGGCCTCCAAATGAGGTTTCATTCGGAGCCTCAGTGGCCAGATGTAATTTGGCATGGCGTCATACCTGCATTTGTCATGTTGCTCGAATAGACAATTGTGTGCAGGATTCAATGCATTAGTTTTTATCCTGACTACATATTGCATGGCCAGTTTGATTCTCCTGTTGTTAAGTGATGGTTCATTGGCTTCGACATAAAGGCTCTGAACCGGTGAGGTGCGGAAGGCCCCAAGGGCCAGGCGCAGTCCCTGGTGGTGGATCGTGTCTAGCAGGCCAATATATGATTTTACCTCGGTACTAAGCCTCGGCTACTCAAGGCCGAGGGAGAAGGAAGCAACATCCGCTACAGCAATTAGCATATTCCATTCGTGAGCTGTGGACGTTTGCGAGTATACACAGCATTCTTTTTCTACAATAAGTGCAGAATTCGCAGTGAGTTTATGGATATTTTTTCCACATTTCATTGTGATACTTTGAAGATTAGTTTGTACGAATTTGTCTATTATGGTGACTGTAGTTAAAGAAATATAAGCGTTAAACCGACTTCTATTATGTTTGATTTTGACGCATGCGCATGAAACTGACAGGCAGCTGAAACAGACCGGGAGCTGAAACTGCGACACACCTGTACGCGACTATAGCCGTGTTCACACAAGCAAAATGTGAGGCGAACTAGACAAATCGAATCAGGTGAGGCGAATTAGCGGCCCGTTCACACGGGCAGTACTTTGGCTGGAAATCGAATGCTGCGCATGAGCAAGTCCAGGCTAACCAGCGCCATTTTGGGTTCGACGATGCTGGCACCAGAGAGTGTGGGTTCGACCTAGATATGTAATGACTGAATCGTATTGGTTTGGAACGGTCAAAACTTCTGCTGGGCAGTGAAACCCTAAAAATAAATGATAACAAAAATATCTGTGCACCTCTAGCAGGTTCATAGGCCAAATTATAGTATATAGATCGACGTGCTTAGTCCGCATCACGTAAGTCGGTTGCGTCCACATGGGCAAAATTATCCGCATCACACGAATCGATTCACGTAGACTACCTCGCTTAGGTGGTTTACATTATCCAGATCACGTGAGTCGAATCAGCCCTAATCCGCCTCAGACGTGCGTTCACACGACAAATGTCCTAGACAGCACACAGTCGTCGGCCCGACGGCGGCCACTCCGGCGGCCCGACGGTGGAAAACGCCGTCGGGCCGACGTTGTTTTGTCCAACCTCCCGCCGTCGGGGCGACGGCGGCTGCCGCCGTCGGCCCGACGGCGGCAGCCGCCATCGCCCCGACGGCGTCGGAGCCGACGGCGACAAACGCCGTTGGGCCGACGTTGTTTTGTCCAACGTTCCACCGTCGACCCGACGGCGTTTGTCGCCGGGGCGACGGCGACAAACGCCGTCGAGTCGACGGTGGGACGGTTAATACATCGTAATAAATTACAAGTTATTTGTTCAAATAGAACGCTGTCCAACGATCGCACGTGTTGTGCTGGCAACTCGAGCCGGCGACTCGAGTCAGGTGGCGATTCGAAGTAAACAAACCGTATCGGATGATTCAAATCGTATTAACACGAATAATTCCACTAATACTTCGTAATAAATTACAAAACTTTTACAGAATAATCTAAACATATTAATAAACAAACCTCTTAAATAATTCCTTTAAATTCCTCCGATTTCTGGCGTTATTTGTTCAAATAGAACGCTGTCCAACGATCGCACGTGTTGTGCTGGCAACTCGAGCCGGCGACTCGAAGTAAACAAACCGTATCGGATGATTCAAATCGTATTAACACGAATAATTCCACTAATACTTCGTAATAAATTACAAAACTTTTACAAAATAATCTAAACATATTAATAAACATACCTGTTAAATGATTCCTTAAAATTCCGGGTATTTCTGGAGTTATTGGTAGAAAAAGAACACTGATCAACAATCGCACGTGGTCCGCGGGCGACTCGAGCCGGAATCCAAATTTAAAGAACTGCGCATGCACGGCCCACCACCGTCGGGCCGACGATGGCTCGACGGTGGAGCAGACGTGGAAAATGAATGCAAACCTGAGGCGGCCCACCACCGTCGAGCCGACGATGGCCCGACGGTGAATCAAAAGTGGACAGGGATTGAACCCTAACGTCGGACACCACCGGCGGCCCGACGGTGGCTCAAAAGTGGAAATGGATTGAACCCTAACGTCGGAACACCACCGTCGGGCCGATGATGGCCCGACGGTATACCAAGTGTGGAAAATGAATGCAAACCTGCGGCGGCCCACCACCATCGGGCCGACGGAGGCCCGACGGTGCTCAAAAGTGGAAAGGGATTGAACCCTAACGTCAGCCCACCACCGTCGGGCCGACGATGGCCCGACGGTGAATCAAAGGTGGAAAGGGATTGAAACCTAACGTCGGAACACCACCGTCGGGCCGACGGAGGCCCGATGGTCGTTCAAAAGTGGAAAGGGATTGATTCCCAACGTCGGAAATCCACCGGTGGCCCGACGGTGGCCCGACGGTGGAAAGTCGATCGCGACGGTCCGACCAATAGCCGACGTCGGCCCGACGGCTGTGTGCTATCTGGGGTGAGGCGAACTACGCAAGTCGCTTTCTACAAATCGATTTACATTGCCCGTGTGAACAGGGCTTTTGACAGCGCCATTTTGTTTACTTTCTTGTCGGAGCTAACGGTAGAGTTGACATGGCCGTGTTGTTTACTTCTGGTCGGACTAGTCGACTCGATTATCGCTACGGTTTCGTAGCGTTTTTATGATTTTAAACCCAAGAATAATGTATTTCTTGTGGACAACAATATTCTCTATGAATATTAGAATATTGGTGAATATATTAAAGAATTTATTGGCGAAAAACCGATTCGAGTGTCGGTACGGTAGAGTGGGATCGCCGTGTTGTTTACTTCTGGTTGGTTGCTCGACCTGATTATCGCTATTGTCTTAGCGGTTATTCTTATGAGTTTAAACCCAAGAATGCAGGAGGATACGTATTTCTTGTGTAGATATGTTTATTACATTATTTGTAATCGAATTAATTGAGCATCTAGTGGTGTTTTTCGATTTTTATGGAATTATTTTATAATTAAAATTGTACATGTAGATGTTGGTGGTTGCCACATCACAGGTAAGATTTTTGGTTCAAGAAGCCGCCCGTCGCCGAACGGGGAGCGATGTTGGCTGGAGCCTCATCACGTGTTTTTTACCGAACGGAGAGCGATATTGGCTGGAGCCTCATCACGTTTGGATTTTTCCTCGGTTTCTTTTATGGATTCACGTTGGAAATTAATCCTGGGTTTCTTTTGATGGATTCCCCACTTTTTAAGGCGTACCTCCAAGTTTTGTAGCATTTTCTCCAACTGACTGGCGCAGTAGCCGCAGGAGGGAGAAGTGTACGGAACAGAGAGTGTGGGAGGGTACCGATATACTGGTCTCTACCCCTCGTTTGGTTTCGGCTTCCATACCATTACCCTACGACATGACACATTAGCTTACACGCCTGTGTTGGAACGGTGTAAATACGTTCTCTAACACCAGTAGTTGCCGCCCGTGGCCGAACTGAGAGCGATGTTGGCTGAAGCCACATCACGTTTAAGCCGACGTTGCTGAACGGAGAGCGATGTTGGCTGAAGCCTCATCACGTGTTGTTGACGCCCGTGGCCGAACGGAGAGCGATGTTGGCAGAAGCCACATCGCGTTTAATCCGCCGTTGTAAAACGGAGATCGATGATGGCATCACAGTTATGCCGCCATTGGCTAATGGAGAGCCATGTTGGGGAAGCCTCATCAATATTTTAACCGCCTGTGGCCGAGCGGTGAGCGATGATGGCTGTAGCCACATCTCGTTGTGTCGCCCGTTCCAGAACGGAGAGCGATGTTGCTTGAAGCCACATTATGCTTATGCCTCCCGTTGTGACCCCATCAGGTTATGTCACCTGTTATCAAACGGAAAGTGATGTTGGCTGAAGCTACATCCCGTTTAGGCCGTCTGTTACCAAACGGAGAGTGATGTTGGCTGAAGCCACATCCCATTTTGGCCGCCTGCTACCAAATGGAGAGCGATGTTGGCTGAAGCCACATCCCGTTTAGGCTGTCCCTTACTATTTGGAGGGTGATGTTGGCTGATGCCTCATCACGGTAGCCCGCATATGATCGAGCCGAGAGTGATGATGTTTGTGAATACATCATGTTTGTAGCCCGTTAAAAATGGGGAGTGGTGTGGGTTGAAGTTACATCCCGTTTAGGCCGCCCGTTACCAAACGGAGGGCGATGTTGGCTGAAGCCACATCCCAGTGAGGCTGTTTGTTACCAAATGGTGAATGATGTTGGCTGAAGCTACATCACGTTTAGGCTGTCCGTTTTCAAACGGAGGTTGAGGTTGTATGAAGCCACATCATTTTTTAAGCCGAGCGGAGAGCGATGTTGGCTGCAGCCACATCACGTTATGCCGCTCGTTGACAAACGGAGAGCATTGTTGGCTGAAGCCACATTACGTTTAGCCTCCCGTGGCCGAGCGGAGACAGATGTTGGCTGAAGCCACATCATGTCGGTCCTGATATGAGCTTAAATGTTCTAGGATGTAAATAAAAACAATTAGTTGGTTGGCCACACTCAAACTTTCAGTTGATGGTTACAGGGTGTCTGGCTTGAGAGGTACTTTGGCCATTATTAACCATGGGTATGTCTGGATATGATTATAGATTTTCTAGGACGAAAACAACAAACAAATAGTTGGTTGAGCACTCTAAATTTCATTGATTGTTACAGATCTTGGATTTAAGGGTTAGTTGCCTATGAAGGGCAGTAAGACCGAGGCTCCCATTTCTGATGATAATTACTCGTCACCGGGGGTGAGGGTTTAAGCCTCCCTGGTACACACAGTGTTAGGGGAGGAAAGCAGGCCAGATTCCGGCCCTGCTGGGCTAGAAAAGTGGCTCATGAAGCTGGAGCAAATGCCCTCAGCTAAATCTCAGAAGAGAACAAGTAGAGGTTGCAAGGCAAACTCAGATGGCCACGGAAACAGTTTTTCCCAGGAGGTAAAAATAACTGTATTGTTTCCATACATTGATAATTCATTCATTATGGCCCAGTCACAGTCGAGCTGCTCATAGGCAGTTACCGACCAATTTATGAAACAGACCAAACATTTGTAAGGTTTGTTGGAATGAACAACTATATGAATTTACCTGTTTACCAAATGGTTTAGCATAAGATAGAACTAAAGGAAAATGTTGAAGGCCGATGGCTTGATGAAGAAGTTTAGATCATTATAATGTTCGAGAGTTGAGAGCGGTGTAGTTAGGGTTATGTAGTTTAGTCTGCATGCCCAAAGGCTATGTCAAAATGTTGACAGATAGTACTACACCAATGGCCTACATTCGCAACATGGGAGGGACAGTGTCTAACCCATATAATAAGTGAGTGAAATTAATTTGGAATTGGGAAAGCCACATCAAATTTTGTTGGCATCATGAATTAATAACATATTATAAAATTGGTTTCATAGCATCCACAGCCTATATTTTTGGCAAGTGGATGTTTTCTCTTTGATTGTGGAAAATAAATCTTTATTACATTTTCCTAAATATTCAGCCTAATTGGCAGAGTAGCAAGAAGGGCTTTGATAGTCCCTGATTGGGACACCCAGCCATGGTTGGAAGTATTAGGCTTAGGAGCCTAGGATTTTATACTTTTCCTACATGCAGGCGGATAAATTTAAAGCATTGATGATTCGCGGAGATGTGTTTAAAAACACTCCTTCTGGCATTTCTTTTCGGAACGCAGATTTACAACAGGTTGGATTAGATAAAGTTACTCAGCACGATCATTTGTACTGATCATTAAATGATGATATTGGCTCAACAAATTGATTTGTTTGAATCAAGAAAGAATAACAAGTTACATGAATAATTTTGATTCCATCCACAAAAGGGGGCATGTTTTGTCTAATACATAAAGTTAAGCCAATGGAACCTTCCATTTCCGAGCTACTCTGCCTCTTACGAATGATGCAGGATGATGGATGAGGTTATGGAGCCATTAATGCAGCTCGATGAGCTCTATCGGTCATCTTACCAAGGATTGACGGAGAAATAATTGGGAAACACAAAGTTTGTCAGTGTTTCATGAGATCAGTATATGAAAGAAACCCTCCAAAACTATAGCTTAATAGGTTTTGGGAGGTCTCAGCGGTATTTAAGTTATTTCCAAAAATGGTCTAGTAATAGACCTTTATCGATTAAACAGCTAGGCTACAAATTAGCTGTATTGTTACTTTTGGTAACCGGTCATAGGGCCCAAGCAGGTGTTGCCCCTTTTTCCTTACTGGCCTAGACATTGATGACAAGGAGGCCACGTTTGATTTGGACAACTTATTAAAATCAAACAGTACAGGAGATCCCCTCTCCTTGATTCATTTAAATAGTTTCCCACATGACAGGAAAATGTGGGTAGTGTCAGCCATTAGGGCTTATATATCCAAGACAAAGGAATATGTAATCCCAGACAGTTTATGGTAAGTTTCATAAAGCCGCATAAGGCTATCTCCAGAGACACGCTCGCCAGATGGACGATTAATGTGCTCAAGGCAGTTGGCGTCGATACTCAACGCTATGCTTCGCACTCTACGCGAGGGGCTATGGCCTCAAAGGCAAGACATTTGGGGATCTCAGTAAAGAGGATCCTATCACACGCCGGCTGGAAGACGGCGAAGTCGTTTGCAAAACATTACAACAAACGACTAGAGAAGACAAGCGGGGTTGCCACCCGACTACTCACCAACTAAAAAAGGTTGCGTGAGTGTGAACAGTTTAAGTTATGTTTTCTAACTGATACATTATTATGTTGTTAGATGGTTGAGGATAAAAATGAGGCTACGTAAATCTCTCCCTCGGCCTCGAGTAGCCGAGGTTTAGTACCGAGGTAAAATAGTATAGTTAGACGAATCTTACCTTGGTACAGATGATGGATAACTCTTGTTTTCCCGAGGTACAAGCCTCGGGTAGTTGTAGACTAGGGCCCGCCCACCACACCCTGCCACGACTATTACGTTTTGCTTGTGCCAAAAAGAAAACATGAGGAATTCCAATCATTAAGCTCATTTTTTTTCTGAATAATTAGGTGAAGATTGCTGTACCGGATGTTGCTTCCTTCTCCCTAGTCCACGTCTCAGGCATCTCAATATCAGCCAGCGCCCGATATCTATTTGATTTTAAGTTTTTGGAGATCGATGACCCCCTGGCCGTTTTGTCCGTAGGGGTCAAAGATCCCTTCGGAACTCGGTCCGACAAATTGTTCTTCTTTTTGGGCATCGCCGGCTCGGCCAGCGTCTGCACCGCAATACTATTATTACAATTATTACTTTTGGTCGAAACCGGCGTCGGATTTGGGACTGGGGTGAAGGCAGTGGGCTTCCCTCCAGTCAACCACGTCAGTTCAGTCTGGCATTCAATTGTCCTGTTGGAGGCTTTGGCTGCCGCAGCATAGCTCTTGGTGATTGACGAGGGAGTATTCACCTCAGCCAGCCTTCGAGCTTCTGGGTAGCTTAGCCGCTTCTCAGTCTTGATCTGCTGAATTAGCTTTTCTTTTTTCCAGACAGGACAGTCTTTAGATATGGCCATATGGTCACCCAGGCAATTGGAACATTTTGCCGGTTTTGACAACTGGTGTTATCATGACCTTTTTGACCGCACTTAAAACAGATGATTTCATTGTTGCATCTATCCTTGCCATGACTAAGCTTCTGGCATTGGAAGCATCGAAGTGGGTTTGGGATGAAGACATCCACATTCACACTAAGGTATCCAATTTTCAAATTCTTGGGCGGAAAAGGCTTGCCAAATGTGAGGATATATGTCCCTGTTTTTATGGACTTGGTATCCCTCTTTATAACTATCCTTCATACGTTTAACACTCCTTGAGACTTGAGCTCATGTGCTATCTCATCCTCATCAACACCATCAAGATCTCTAGTCCGGATTACTCCTTTGCTAGAGTTGAGAGTTTGATGAGGAGCGGCCTTGATGCCGACGCCTGCTAGCGTGCTTGCACGTAGCAGATTGTCGGCATGCGCTTTCTTAGCACACTCCACCAGAATATGTCCACTTCGTAGTTTCTTCAGGTCTTTGACTGCACCAGCGATTCCCATAATGCCCTTGTGAATGGCAAAAGGGGAAAGTTTGGCAACTGATGCCTCATCATTCAATGATTCAATCATAATGAACCGTGGCCAATCATCAGCGTTCGGGCGTGAGTCCGAATCAGAGTCCGATTTCTTTTCCGTGTCTGGTAATCTTTTCTTATTATTTGGGGGGTTTTGGGTATCCATATTGAATTGTTTTTGGTTTGTCATCCTCACTCCCCACCCACCACGGAGCCCTCAAAATTGGGGTGTGTAGCACTGTGGTAACCGACAGATACACACCAGGGATACGAGGGTAATATACTCTAGCATGGAGGGAAAAAAGCATAACCAGTACTAGATTGACCCTAGCCACTGGCTTCTAGGAAGTGAAGAATGACTTGGTAATTGTGTAAATATAAATATAAATACAGTTGTTGTACTATATATATATCCATTCTCCATTAATCTACCTAGGGCTTGGCATGACCAGCCAATTGATTGAAACGGGCCATTCCAAACTCTCGCCTAGATGAAGTCGAGGCCAAAGTGAAGTGTTGGTCCACAAGGAGCCTTGGCCCCTTGCAGTCCTCATGCACTAGGATCCCTTCCTCCACCGACACGAGCCGCAACTCAGGGCAAACAAGCCGCCCCATTTGTCGCCTTTTACGATCTGCAAGGGGGTGCAAGGGAACTATTCTACCCCGGTTCCCCAGGAGGTCCTCCAGGAGCTCGCCCCTCTCTAGTTGCATTTCCAGATGGTGATGTTGGGCCTGATTGGCGCGGTTCAACGCCATATCTGTCTCGGTTACTTGTATATAACGGAAAATTCTCTGCTTTAGTCTCAACTTATGCGCCACCATCTTAATTTGGTTTCTTACCATCGCCAGAGCCTCCTCCATCGTTTCCTCCACCATCCCCATCCTATGGGCCAGTTCTTGTTGTATATTTTGAGTGCCGTTGATCAGGGTCAGGATCACGCCCTGATTATGCTCAAGTGCCATGGTACGTAACTGGCCCCATTTGCCAACTTTGTCAACTCGGTCCAGTTGGTCCTGGGTACCTTCCCCGAACAGCCAAGATGCCCGCACACCTCACAAAGTCAAAGGGGGACAGCTTTACCCTTGCCGATCCCTCCTCACTCAGCTCTGGTCCCTCGGAAAGCTGGATTTTGATGGCTTCTAGTCTCTTACCCCAGTTCCGCTTCACTTCCGACCATTGGTTGATTGTGCGGGCTATGCACTTCTCGACAGCAGCGATCCATTTGGCCATGGGTGGGTGCACTGGTGGTCTAGCTATCACCACCAGCTCCCATATCGCATTGATGGACCATGCTTCCCCCTGGTCCCTCACCTGGGCCGGTATGCATGATGCGGTGTTAGCGAGCCAAAACTGGTTTCGGCGGGGATTTCTAGGTTAGCGGCGAAAACTCAGTATGCAAGGATTGGTGTTAGCGCAAACACACTGAGTGTAAGCTAACACCACGTCATGCATATGGGCCCAGCACTCCGTCCTGGCTGAAAAGATCCCCCTCGGGAACCAGTCCGGTGGTGAGTATGGCCATGAAGCTGCCGAGCAGTGCGACCGCCTGCATTTCGATGTTGAAAACTTTGGTCATTCTCTGAAATATGTCCACATATCACCGATTCACGACAGGTTTCTAGTCATTCATTGTAAATACTCCATATTATTGATACCCATATATTACGTCATAATGCTAATTTCTAATGGTGTATTTCTGTAATTAAGCATTGCTAGATGTATATCTGTTTGGTCAGCTGTGCATTTCTTTATCATGTTTTTGATGGTTTGGACAAATCTTTCGACTTGTCCATTGCTACATGGTTATAACGGGCTGGAGTATATGGGGGTGAATTGGTAGTGATTTGCGAATATTTTATATTCTTCAGTCCGAAATTGTGGTCCGTTGTTTGAGACAACGTAACTGGGTATGCCTTGTCGTGCAAAGTTTTGTTTTAGCGATTCTATTACTGTTTGTGAAGTGGTATTGTTAATTTGGTCTAGTTTGGGGTACTTGCTGTAATAGTCTACAATTAAAATATACGTTTTGTTGTGAATTTCAAACACATCTTCTCCTATCTTGTGGTAGGGAATGCTTTCGATATTGTGATTGATCAAGGGTTCTTAGTGCAAAGTGTTGCTATTATTTTGACATGTGTTACATCTGTATATTCTCTCCTCTATCTGTTTATTTAGATTAGGCCAGAACACAGAATCTCTTGGTAATTGTTTAGTTTTGTAATTCCGGCATGTGATTTGTGTAAGATGTCTAACATGGTGTGTATTATTTCATTTGGTATCAGAACTCGGTTTCCTTTTAGCACCAGATTATCCTCGATAGTAAGCTCATCTTTATACGTACGGTTTGAAGACATCATCATAACGGTTTACCAATTCTTTTGCATCTGGGCTCATGCACTGTTTCGGTATGTCACTGTTCTCTGTTTTTTGCTCCGTAATGTCATGAATCCTGGCTAACATGTTTAGGTCGACACATGCATGTTTGGCTAGTATGGGATGCCCCACATTGATGACTTGGAACGTGATCATCTTGTCCTTGATCCTGAGTCGCGCAGCACCTTCCGGGATAATCCGATTTCCTGAGAATGTTACCAATGTACACTTGGTTGCTTCCAGATAATCACACCTGTCATGAATGTGCTGTGGGAGTACATTGGCCTCCGACCCTGGTCCAGTATAAATCGCACCAGAATGTTGTTTATTGAGATCGTGGCGAACCAGAGATCCATCTTGTTATTGTCCTCGATGCCTAATTCACCGATGAACAGATTGGCAATCAGCACATCTATCTAAGACTCACCTCATCTGAATTTTCCGGTATCTGATGGGATTCCTCCATCTGTACCTCATGGACTGGAGTTTGCCGGCTTTGATATACTTTTGTGAAGTGTCCCATCTTCTGGCATGTGATGCATGTCTTCCCTTGAGCCGGGCATAGACCTCTCCTATGCGTATAGCCGCAGTTGCCGCACATGGTGCGACTGTTGTTGTTTGGTTGGGGGGCGGTCTCCAAGATGGCTTCCAAGATGGTGCCGGTGGGCATGGCGCCGGTGGCCATGGTGCCCGTGCGCCAGCTCCTTTGAATATGTTGTCTACTTTGCTTGTTTCCTCTCCTGTTGCTTTACCTTCCAGCTCTGCTGCTTCAAATTCGCTCAGTTCACATATCTCTATGGTCTTCTGCAATGTTAGGTCGTTTGTTCGCAGCAGCTTACTGCGGAGTCACAAGTTTTTCGCTCCTACCACAATCCTGTCCCGTAGCAGGGAGTCTTCGGTCTCACCGTAATCACAATCTTTCACCTTATCCCTCAGTTCTGTTAGATACGTGGCCATACTTTCCGACCCCTGAATGTGGATATTGAACTTACATCATGTTATTATGATGTTAGTTTTCCCAGTGCAGTATCATCAGAGGCGCAGGGGTCGAGGCTGTCATACCCAGTGTATCCTGGACCGCATGGGCTCCCGGTGTAGGTGCAGTGTCCGGTGGGACCTCACGGGGCTCCCCGATAGTATTTCACGGGGCTCCCTGACTGGGACCTCACGGGGCTCCCTGTTGGGGACCTCCCGGGGCTCCCTGAGTAGGACCTCATGGGGCTCCCTGATGGTGGTTGCGAATCACCGTTGTTATTGTCGAGTTCAGAGTCGTCGGCGATGGGTTCCGGGCCGCCGACGATCTCAAAGCTGTCGTAATTCTGTCTATAGAATCTGCCGAGTGGCTCCCAAGAGGACCCGGAGAGCCTCGTGAGGATGGCGAGCGCAGCTCGGTTGTCAGACAGGTTGTGTGGTGGGCCGAGGAAGTCTCGGATGGCGGTCCTGTCAAAGGCCACACATGATACTAGGATGTGGGCGACATTGAAGATTTGGTCACCGCAGGGACATCGTTGCAATGCAGGGGTGTCGATGCACCGCCTGTATCCAGTCCTGAAGTGCGTGACTGCCTGTTGCATGGACGCAGAGAGGTTTCTTGGGACAGGTAGGTGCTCCCTGACATTTTCATGCCAGGCCCAACTGATGGAGTATGGGTTCCTGATGGTGGTGCGGAAAGAGGCCCCCCACACGGCTTTGGTCGCTCTAGCGTGGGTGGCTTTGAGCTTGGAGAGAGAGTGGCCTATGATGAGGTCGATCTCAGGGCGGCAAGAACCATCTAGAGCAGCTGAGTGGGCCTGGTCATTACCGGAAAGTCCTATGTGGGAGGGAACCCAGGCCAGCACTGTGTCGAGGAGAGCTTCATGCCTGGTCGTGATGGTGTTCTGGATCAAGGTGGCCAGAGAGTGGCTAGCTCTGTGGTCCTTGATCTTGCGGACTGCATTGAGTGAGTCAGAGACTACCATGCAGCTGCAATGTCGCAGGTGGGTCAGTGCATGGTGAATGGCGGCGAGCTCTCTATCGAGGGTGGAGGAGTAGTCCATGACCCTGATAAGGCGTCTAGCCTGCCTGTCTGGTAGGAAGTGTCCAGCCCTGGTTTGGCCTGTGTCAGGGTTGAGCGAGGCATCGGTGTAAACCGTGGTGGCTTGAGGGAAGTCCTCCTTGGCCCGGGCAATGGTTTCCTTTGCCAGGGTTCTGAGGACGATGGTCGGGTAGTTGGCTTTGCTTGAGCGGAGGATGGTGAGCCTGACCTGTGCCATCCTGTGGGTTTGTGTCAGGGTGCAGATGGCCGTCTTCGTTCCCAGGAGAGGCCGAGGCGCCGTCTTGGACAATTTTCTAGGTAAGAGGCTGCGCTGCGGTAGAAGGTGGGTGGCCTACAGACAGGGCTTGGCAGAGGTGGTTTGCCAGCGGCTGTTGTCTGTGTAGGTGGAGTGGTGGGAGGTTCACCTCGAGGAGGAGGATCTCAACTCTGGTTGTCCTGCGAGCTCGGGTGATGAGTCGAACTGCCTGGTATTGGACTCTTTCCAGGGTGATGAGGTCTTTGGTCAGGGTGCCACTGCGAGGGAGGCGTGCCCTACGGTTGTCTCTGCAGTAACCAATCCAGGAAATGGTGGTGGCATCATAGTCGTAGAGGGCCCGCACAGCCTGTTTGTAGAAGAGACAGCACTTCAGCTGGAGCTCCCCAGTTGAACCCAGAGATTCTAGTCATTAGAAGAAGTCTCTTGTTCATTCTGGAGGCCAGGTGCTTCACAAGTGGTCTCATGGTGAGTTTGTGATCAAGCCTGCCTCCCAGGTACTCGAAGGTGTCCACCCATTCGACGTCCAGGTCTGCTGCACGGAGTGGGTGGGGAGGCTGATTGGTGAACATCATCATGGCTTTGGTTTTGTTCGAGGATATTTTGAGCCCCAGATCACGTCAGGTGTCGCTTAGCAGGAGCAGGACATCCGCCATGAGGAGAGTCACGTCCCTGGTATGTGAGCAGACTACAGCAATGTCGTCTGCATAGCACAGGGTCTTGACATGACAGGTGGCGCTCAGTAATGCCTGCTCTCAGTCACCTTATGAGGGCAGCGACTACAGCATTAAAGCGGAAGGGGCTGAGGACAGCTCCCTGGGGGACGCCATTTTTTAGATGGTTGAGGGGAGAGGTGCTGCCCTGGAAGCAGGCGCTGGCTCGCCTGTCACGAACGTAGTTCTTCATGAATGCCAGAGGCTTCCCGCTGACTCTCAGCTCAACGATGGAGGCAAGGACCACGTTGTGGTCGACCAGCTCGAATGCCTTCTAAAGGTCCAGTAATATGACAGCCACGCCAAAGCCTCGTCCACTGGCGTGTACTATCTCCTCGAGGAGGGTGAGGATGGCTGGCTGCATGCCACATCCACCTCGGAACCCAACCAGCTCTTCAGGGAAGCCGCTGGCTGATATACTTATTGCATACATATTATGTGAAAATATCTGCCATTGGACCGGTGTTTCAATGGTTTTATTTTGGTCACACCCTTTGTGTGCAGATATTAGGTGAGAACTTTATTCCAACATGGACATTGGCATCTTAGGCCAATTTAAGTATGATTGACATTGTCTGTCAATACATATGTTGGTATGGACATGTGCTAAACACCTGATTAGTGTTTCAATGTAAGATTAAAAGTAAAATACTTTACAAACATGTTTTGGTAATCTATAATGAATGTCAATCATAATAAATCAATATTATAAAACATTTTAAAAAGAAATCATAAAATTCCATCAAATTGTATTTGATCGAAACATGCACCTGTCAGTCACCGGGATGTTGGCAGATTTGCTGGGAATGGAAAAATGAGACCAATATGGGATCTCTCTCAGATTCTTATAAACATTTGTTTTATATTTTGTCACATAAGTGCTGCACATTATCTTTTATGGTGTCTCCATACATTAGATTTGTTACTTTATTGTAATAAACTAGACATTTTGTGTGATTTATGGTTTAGACTCTGCATCCATGGGACCCATGTGGGCTCGATATGCACATGGGTTTGTCTGGATATAACCCATATAGGCCCCATATACCCGTGTTTGCTGGGATAATCTTAGGAAGTCATTGCTTTCTTTATTCAGAGCCGGCGCTTTAGCAAACAGTCTGACCGTCATTGCTGGGGAGCATGACAGAACTGCTACTGAGGGAACAGAGCAAATCTATGCTGTGGCTTCCATCTTCATACATGAGAATTACACCAGTGCCTTTGATGGTAATGACATTGGCCTGCTCAGGCTGGCCACTAGCATCCACTACACAACAGCCATTAAGACAATATGTTTGCAACTGAATGATGCCATCCCTCGAGAACCTTGCTACGCCACTGGGTGGGGTACTACTGGAGGTAGGAAATGCTCTGGACTATTCAATCAATTCAGATGCTTCCAATTAAATATGTGGTTCTAGAATTGAAATTGCGTGTCACTGCTTTGAAAAGAATATGTTTAATTTTATTTGGAATAACAAGAACTTTTAAGGTTAAAGACGTATGTATAATAATATAGTGCTTGGAATGGATGGAGTAGAGTGACAATTATAGATGTTATTCTAAATCACGCAGTAGCATTTGTGATTTGTTGGACATTTACATATATATATATATCAATTATACTGATAATCAGAGCCAATGCAAACAATATCTAATGTTATTACATTATTAACTGTGCATCCCACAGCATTGAGTGTTCACCTACTATATAGGTTATATGTGCCTTTTCTCACCCTTACTTTGATGCATATAGGGCATATAAGATCAAACGTGTTGATGGAAGTGCCTCTTCAGATCATCAACCAGACAATGTGCCATAGGTCAGACTGGAACGCCTCACAGATCACTTCAACCATGCTTTGTGCAGGCTATCCTCCAGGTGGCAGGAATATATGCGCGGTTAGTATAGGCCTAGACCCTGACTAGGCATCCATATGCATGCATATGTCAGTGTTTGTAAATAAAGAAGGTGTCACCAAATTTCATTGGCAGAACTCCTGGCCTGTGCCCACTCTCCCCTGTCTCATTCAAGGACAGAGCTCGCTTTTCTTTGTCCATAGCCCGATTCAGGAAAGGTTGGCCCTTTCTCCTCAATGAATCCCCCACCCCCTCCATGTATCATTAGCTATTGGAAGTCAAATCTATGGTCATTCTGACAGCATTTGCCATAGTCTTTGATGAACCAGTTGTGGGCCACTGGTTGGAACGGAAAATAGCCCAAACTGCAAATGTGTCCACTGAGCAGGATCAATAGGATGACTGAGACCATCACAGGTGGACATGCTACTGCCTGAGCTACGTCCCACTCCACCATCTATGAATCCTAATCACATGTTGGGGAGACTGGCCTTCTCTATATCTTCCATACCATTTGTGAGAGGGCAATCATTGCCCTGCCAGTATGAAGGGGAAAATCCCCGCCAGCCTCTGCACCATTTGGAGGCCGATCCTCTTTCATTGTCTTCTTCTGGTCACATTGTTGTAATTAACTTCATGCTTTATATTTGTAGGGTGACTCGGGGGGTCCTCTTGTCTGCCTTAACCATGGCCAGTTCTCACTCCACGGCATCAGTTCATTGGGTACCTTTACATGTGGAATGCCCAAGAGGCCTGGTATCTTCACTCGTGTGAGCCGATTCATAGACTGGGTTGACCAAAAAACAAAAGGTACCTGATTACTTGTTATTGCATTACATTTACTTATTGGCCTGATTGATAAGTAAGTGTCAGCATTTATTTTTATTTGACCAGAATTAGGATATTCAAAAACAAAAACATGCATCATTTATTTGCAGATGGAATTATTGGGAACAAAATGCTGTTTGTGGTTATTTATAGATAATATCGGGAGACTTGACAGGTATGCGTTGATCTGCCTGAGATGAGTAGTCTCATGTCTGCATCACTGTAGCAGCTGTCATGAGGACTTATTGACTGTATATATTACAGTTTGACCCTCAGTTTTAATTAGACCCTAAATACCTCCTAGAGAATAGGTAGTTGTGTGATATACAAACTGTGCATTGCCATATTCAAGTAAAACAATTGTGCTATGTAGAGTTGTCTTGGTTATATTAGTGGTCATATAATGATATATAGGGCCTACATTGAATCGAATATATTCTTCTTTTGCTTATTTATTACAGGTTCGTTCCAGTCAGCCCCATAACAAAACCTCGACCAGACTGTCAATGTGACCTGCCTCACCACAATATTGGTTATGGGATTGATGCAGAGCCTAGCTTTAACCCATGCTCTGCATAGTATATATGTAATCCTAGAGATGGAAATGCACATCACAAGAGGGACATGAATGTAAAGTGTATAACAGGGTATAATATCCATACCATGGCTTGTGATAGCTTCAAATGAAGTTCAAATTTAAGCCCATACTAATGGAATTAACCGGGAATTAAATATGAGGCTAAGCCAGCAATTTGTTTCGCTAACAAGATGAATAATGAATCCCATTTATGAAATTCTTCCTTTGTTAGGCTTCTGTATTGCATTAGTGCTATCACAAACATAATATCCTCTTTGAGAAGGAACTTCACTCTCCAGTGTGGAAGCATGCACTAGGCATCCTGAATTATTGTTCCATAGTTTTGTGTCTCTGTCATATTCTTTGATTGATTGCTATTATCTACTTTACTTACTTTGAAGTAACATGTATTCTAAATGGCTACCTTTGGACAGATCTGAAGTGGAAACATGACAAATTAATTGTTGACAGTCACATCAAAAGTGTATAGGTTCTATTACATTGACTTAGTATCCCTTTTTATGAAGTAAGAAACGGTTAATAAGTGCACCAGTATCTAAATTTGATACATAGGCTCAAATATATGGGAAACTTTTACATTTTAATGTGATGCTTTTATTGTACTATGCAGCTTTAACTTTAGATGAGTTTCAGGATGAGGCCATAATAAAGAAATCAATGGGAAAACAAGATGTATGGGTAAGCCATGGGTTATGTATGACTAATAACAAGAAATATATAATTATCTAACTAAGAGAACATTAATCTGGTGTATCAATATGAGATTATGTGGTAAAACAATAAGCACTTGGTACACATATATGCTGCTTACCTGGTAAATACTACCACTATTATTAGATTGACCTTGGCTGCCATTTGGGCCGACATCGATTAATCACCTAGGATCATCCCAACAATTTGTTTGCTAATGCACAGATCCTATTCACTTGGGTTGCATAAACAAATGTGCTCAGGGGGGACAAAATGGTGGATTAATCCAAATGTTTTTTTGTTTGTTTTTTTAAATAACCAATATAGCTACAGCAAGATAGGATTTAAAATATTTTATGAATGCATAATGTAGTTACATGTCCATTTAATTAATCTGGTTGGTCATAGCTTTATAACAAAAAATAAATATGAATAAAAAACCATGTGGGACTTGTACTGGTGGTTACATGTAGCAATACAGGCTGACACTACTGGTACCAGCAGAAATGTGATGTCATTGCTCCTGATGCCCCCAGCCAAGATGTGGGCATTGGAATCAGATCATTTTGTACATGGCCCATGCTTTTTTTAGGTAGGCCTACACCTCAGAGTGTTCTATTTGAAATTCTGAAGACCTGATGATTTTAATGCATCGGCCTTGGTGTTGTGTGGCAGACTTCTGCTGTCTTCCATACCGACTTGACAAGTCTCAAAGTACAAAGTATAACCTTCATATTCTTGATGATCTTCAAGTTTCATAGTCCAACGATTTTCAGTTTCCGTCATTTTTCTAGATAAATATATTAGGTTGATCATTATAACCTACCTTACATTAAAGCGCCGTCACAATTATCAACATTTTCACAAGCATACAAACCATACATTCATCTGAGAATGAATTAAATTAAATTAAAACTGCATAATCCGATGCATTTGTCCCTGAACCACCCTGTAGTACCCTGCAACGTTCAGGTTTTGATGATTCTATTTCTACCATAATTCAGTACTGTATTGTCGATTTTGATAAAACAATTGCAAGATATCAACATGTTGATTGTACACATTGTTGGGAGGGGATGGTAATTTGTTGTGCATTTGTTAAAATGTTGATAATTGTGAAGGACCCCTTAGTTGGAAATCACTTTGATTATCAATGGTTACTCTTAGAGATATTTTAATTGCAAAGATGTTAAAGTAATTTTGGCATGCACGTCAAAGCTCTGTTACCGTAGACTTCAGCAGTAACAAATTCTATTAAATTCACTTGGTATCCTCTTTTATGCATTAAGAGATGCTGATTAGTATTATGTTAGATGTGTAGAATCAAATGAAGAGGTCACGCGCAAAACCCCATAAATAGAAATCCAAAAATTGAATTAAAATAAAAGATATTTACCTGAATATAATTCTGATTCTCGCTAATTCAACTATTCTTGAGCCAAAATAATTATGTAATGAACAACAAAATATGAATGTAACAATTTAGCCTTTTCAAGGTTCGACTTCAATGTTTATCCAAATATTTGGATCGGTGTTTATGGGGTTTACCATCTGAACTCCTCAAATGTAGATAAATGTTCTGGTTTTGAAAATGTGATGTTTTTATCGGACCATGTTTTTTTTAAATCTCCAATAACCTTCACTTAATACAGTCAATTATGGCATGCACATAAATGGGAATTCAATGGACTAGCTATTTGTTGTGCTTTTGTTGAAATCAAGCTGCGCCCCTCATGAAAACAAGCGGACATACCGTACCACTTTGCCTCTGTCCTACACTTCCATATTTGTATAATAAAATATAACATAAAAGTCTATGTATTTTGTTATTCCATTAACTTGTGTCAGACGGGATGGCCACATCAGTGGGCTTCCCGTGGGTTCGAAACCCAGGTGAGTTAAACCAAGAACTTACAGAATTGATACCTGTCCCTACATAGCCCAGTGCTTAACATTGTTCATGTTGAGTCTCACAGGAATTGGTAGAGCATAGGCTTCGCATGTGGGAGATCGGGAGTTTGGTTCCCTGTCGAGTCAAACCAATGACTTATTAAATTGATACTTGTTGCTTCCTAGCCTGCCACTCGGCATTAATAGGATAGGGCAAGGACTGGTTAGCTCAGTGTCAGGATAAACTGAGTGGGATATTGGGTCATGGTGCTGGCGGCTTGATTTTCCAGTGAGACAAGACTATAAAGTTGCCATCAGTTCACACTGTCACGAGTCAGTACCCATCCTGATGTGACCTTAGATGTCACCAGGACCTAAAACTCCAACAATCAACTAACTGTTGCGCACCCACCATGAGAAATTCTGTGCACAGGATAGAATTGATGTTGCCACTGAACTCGGTGCCACCTACCAGAATTCAGCCCACCAACGCCACCTGCCAGCTTGGGCATGAACCATGCCTGACAATCGAGCAAATCTGTGCGACTAACAGGCTCGTTTGTATCCGACCTAGATCAAAGATTCACCCCATACAGCAGTAGCCTGAGTTGTGGTGAAGAACAACGCTATATAAAAGTTGTCAACAAATATCTACATGCTGGGTAAATGAAATAAGCAAATAAATTATTAATTTAAGAAGGACAATATATTCTTCATATATCTGAATAAAGTAACACTCTATACATCTCGTGTATCCCTGTTGCTGAATTACTGGGATATATTGTTCAAATCTTTAACTCTCATTGCCTGCTCCTTTTGGTTTGAATATTTGATGAAATCAAGTAGATTAACAGACTTTGAAACAACATTTTGTGATATATTTGTTTTATTCAAATGCTCATTGGATTGGATGGTTAAATAACTAGGGTACTCGCTTCCTCTGCCTGAGCTTGTGAGTCAAAGAAAAGACTTACACAATTGATAGTTCACCAACCGGACGCAGTGACCGAATTGATATCGCGCAGGCTTCATGTGTGGAAGATCGGGAGTTTGAATCCCTCCTGAGTCAAACCAATCACTTATAAAAATGTATAGTTCTTGCTACCTAGACTTGTGTGTGGCATTAATAGCATAGGGCAAGGACTGCTTAGGACAGTGTCAGGATAATGTGACTATGTGAGAAATTGTGTCATGGTGCCGGCAGCCTTGTCTCCCAGTGGGGCAGCACTATTAAGTTGCCATGAATGTGCACTGTCACAGGTCGTTACCCATCCTCATACAACCTTAGATGTTACTACGATGCAAAACAACAAACCAACAAAGTTAGTTCATCAACTCGGAACTCAGTCTCATACAAAGTGGATTTTTTATTTATCTCAGAGTAAGACATTCAGGATAGAGTTCAGCTGAAGTCTATTTCCCAGTTGAACCCAAATAAATAAAACAAATTGGTGATCGTCCGCGTCTGTGCCTGAAAAATTGTCTGCTCCTGATTTGTTGTTAAACTGTTAAAAATGCATCGGGCTAGCAGCAATTCAACTTTTGCACCAATTTTTTAATTATTGGTTTGAGTCGGCCAGGCTCTGAACCCAGGAGTTTGAATCCCATGACATACTAGAACGGGAGGTGGATGCTCAACTCATTCGGCCATCATAACTGGTTACGTATTATGTCAAGATTCAGATTGTTATCTCAAAAGGACGATCACAAATTCTTTTGGGGGGGTGGGTGGGTGGAGGGCTAATTGCGGTGTTCTAAGCCTGATAAGATTCGCAATGACATTGGTATGGAGCTGCTATGGATGCTCTCTACTGGGGAGATTACTGGGATCACAAGGCAGGCTATTTATAGGTATAAGCTTAGCACGTGGCCTCTAAAGCTGCCAAGTCCGATGAAGCATAACATTTTCAAAATCTAAACAATTATCTACATATCTAACTACTTAGATACTAGTGCACTTATTAAACATTTATTGCCACATAGAAGGGAATACGGAGGCAATTGATTGAACCAGTTAGGCCTACTGCAGAAGCCTATGGTGTCAGACGATTGGCATGCTTGCCAAAATTAATTGAGCATGTTTGAACTTCAAATATCTCAAAAGTTAGCCATTTAAACTAAAAGTTACTTCAAACTAAAGTAAGGTAGATAATGATCAATATAATATATTTATCTCAGAAAATTACAGAAACTTCAAAACCATCTGACTGCAACGTTAAGCATCAACATGGAACGTGTGCGCGTCATGCCCGGTGGACACCTGACAGAGTCTGGTTGGTTGTTGGGGCTTTATGTTCTGGCAACATCTAAGGTCAGACATGATGGCTGAGAGAGGCGGGCGTCGGAGGAGGGCTGCTCTGCATTCGGTCCGTCCACCAGGACTCTTCACTGGGTCGCAGCTTAACGCCGGGCTTGCCTTTACATTTGTGGTGGGGGGTGATGAAAATTGGAAATAATGCGCCTAGAGCGGCACTCGAACCCACATCTCTTTGCATTCTGGGCCAGTGTGCTAACCATTACACCACCTAGGCTCCCAGTCCTTACCCTATCCTACTAATGCCGAGTCTCAGGCTAGGAAGCAACAAGTATCAATTTTATAAGTCATTGGTTTGACTCGACCGGGAACCGAACTCCTGATCTCCCACACGCGAGGCCTGTGCTCTACCGATTCGAACACCGCACCAGGTATTGTCTGTGTACATCTGGCATGGACCACTCATGCTGTGTTCATACTCTAAGCATCAACTGGATCATTACGCATGCCTCCACCCCTCACAGTCCATCCAAACAACAACCACCACCAGCCTGGAGAAAACTAACCTAAACCAAATACTACAACAAATTGGTGATCGCCCCCGCCCGTGCCTGAAAAATCGTCACCCTTGATTTTTCTTATTCATTTTAAACTGTTAAAAATGTACAGGCTAGCAGCAATTCAACTTTCATATCAACTTTTAAGTCATTAGTTTCATTCGGCTGGGGTTGGAACCCAATACTTTGAATCTCACAACCTACCAGAATGGGAGGCGGATGCGCAACTCATTCAGCCATTGCGTCTGGTTACGTATTATGTCTCCGTATAAAAAAATAAATAAAAAATAGAAAGCACCCGCCCGACCCTGATTGTTATTTCAAAAGGACGATCACCATTTAAAAAGAATTGTAAATTTTGGCCTAATGCTTTCGTTATACCACAGGTAATTCATCATCAATGAAAACACAACAGGCATGTTGTAAAATATTCCGACTTTTTAGGTCCGGTTCATAAATAAATAATAGTTTTAATAAATTCTAAAATATCCCCTTTTCATAAAACTCATATGTGAAACATTGAGAAAACTGTTTTAATCATATTTAAATCATCCAGTTATTTCTATAAAGTCATTATAATAATATTCAAATTATATAAGTACCACTATAAAACCTCGCTAATAATACCTAATTCATTCTATCATGTTGCTAAATACATATGCATAATATTCAAACCAAGTTGTGAAACCATGGTAGATTATGTATATTAAGTGAAGTGATAATTAATATCAGATTGTTCTAAGGTTCTACATCAAATATAACCAGTGGAGATAAGAACTCTGGAAAATTGTTCATGAGCCCTACCCTCCCTCCCCTGCCCACACCCACGCCCTCCCCTACCTCCCCCCCCCCCCACTCCCCCAAACCACGGTGGCGCCCTCTGAACTGAACCCCACCAACTAAAACCCTGCCGGAGACAGCCAGAACTACCACACGAGACTCTGACGTCACGATCTCGCCTCGCGAGACCCACGGCCTGCCGGACCTACATACCACCTATATAACTGAGCAGCTCACTACTCCTGCCACTACCAACCGGGCAGTCAGACGACCAAGACCACACCACCAACTCAGCCGCCCACCCAACCCATCAAATGAACAGTCAAACGCAAGGGTTGAGGGCCTGAGTCGAACTTTACCTTAAACCGCATTGATCTGACATTACTTACTTGCTTTTTACATGACTTTGATCAATAAAATTCCATAACATGGGCTCCTCGTTCGCGTGTTTAGTTATGACTGTATTGGTATATTTACATGTATTACTGAATTGAAGTCTGTTTGTATTATATATTGTATGAAAGGAGGTAAATGCTGAAACTAAGGGCAGCATATACAGTTGATGCAGACTGGTTTCTTCACCCAGACAAATAGTCTGTGCAGAATGCCACATAATGGGTATAATAATTAAGTCAAGAATTTCTGTGTGCCTGTTATTGTTATGGTATGACTTACAGATGCCAGTATCTGAGGGAGTGTTAGCACACAGGTGACAATGCATGGGGGCTGTGTGTGTGTGTGTTTGCAGGACCTGCCAAAGCCAGGTGTCAGGCTGGAGGTGGGAGGAGGTGTGTGTGTGTGGTGAGCCCTCCCTGCCCCACCTGGTGGCAGTTTGCTGAACTAAAGATGATAAAATATGTAATTCTCAAAGTAAGGCATGTAGAAACTCCTACTATTTTGGAGTTGTCCCAATCTAAGGGACTGGTGACCACAGGTGTTATGTCAATATAAACAGGGTTGATATTCCCATATAAGTGTAATTGGTGAACTTGATGGAAAAATATGTATCTGACTTGGGGTGGGTGGGTTGGCCCCCCCACCCCACCCCGCCCCCCCACCACTGACTGGAGGGGTTCAGCCAATGAAATGCCATGTGACACTCTGTAAACGTGCCGGCTCGTGGTGTGGGTGGTGTAAATAGGTCAAATGAAAGCACTACAGGTAATGAAGGAAAACAGGGTTAGAGTGAAAGTAAGAGAATGAGACTCTTCAATTTATTGGCTTATATAGGTTTTCCAGAATTCAAGATGGCCGTGGTCACATGATTCAATTCATCAATCACAGTACAATGCAGTGGTCACATGACTTAATCCTCCAATTAGAATACAATGCAGTGGTCAATGATCATAACAATACCATGTGGGGGGGAGGGGGCATGTGAGGTGACCCTTCCAAAGACTGTTCTTAGCAAATCCAGGAAGTGACACTCCCTCCAAAGACTATTTAATTATACAAATTCTATACCTAATGAATAATAGTTTACCAATTTCACCCCTCCTCCATATGCCTTTGGGTTTTTATATTTTAACATTTATCATTATATAGACAGTTTGCAATTTATTATAGTAACTTCACCTCGGTTCACATGTATCAAATCGGACAATTTTACAACGTACTCCGCCCCTCCACTTCTTACCATCTGCCCAGCAGCGCAGAAAGAAGTGCACAGTAGTACGTTGTAGTTATATCACCTTTGCATCTTTTATATCTTCTATCAACCTAAATAATAAATTGAGGCTGAAATAGTCGCGCTAATAGATAAGGTACATCTGACTTTGAGAGCAAAAAAAAAAAAAAGATTTCGAAAAATTTCATTTTTGTTATGGTATTTAAAAAAGAAAATTCTATATTTTATTTTTATAATTTAAATTTTAACTATGTCTTAAGTGTTGTTTTACCCCTCTGGTAACATATTTGATGTCTTAAGAAGCATACGATTCATTTGCCACCATTTTTAGCTTATTCCGAGCATTTTTTAGTTTTGTGACGGTTTAGAGGTCGTTCCGCAACGATTCTAAGGCACACTCCAATCGGATTTGGTATTTGCTGTCAACCCTTCACATCGATATGCTGGTACAAGGCATTTTGTTTTACCGAATGCTAAACTCGTAGAAGACCTGGGACGTCGATGGTAGACGCGTGGTTGCTCGACAGGTCTCCATAGGAATAACATTACGGAACTCAAGTCAATGAGAAAACAAGGCCTAAGCGGTTTGAATCGATGACCTAGTTTCAGGGACTATTTTCTTGCAAATTTAGACCAAAATCTTTGATTTCACCAATTTTAAGTCGTTTTATCCCGAAATAATGGCAAAAGATGAATCAATATGTATTTTTGTAGCTCCTGTACAAGAATAAAGCATCAATTATCAGTATTAACAAATATAATCACGTCGACAGAAATTCACATATACGATAGCGTAACTTGGCGGCATAATGTAAACAAAGCAATGACAGTGGTTCTTTTTGAACTTCAAAACCATAATACTTATCTATATTATTAAATAATAATAGATTTACATGCTTCTGCTCAAGTTTAACGTATTAAATAGTAATGTTCTAATGTTCTGTATTTGTTGACGTCGATCTTCGATGTTACGGCGTTTCTTCCACGAAACGGCAAATTTATATTGAATATAAGTGTCTCTGTGTTAGTTCTATGTGAACTCGTCCGTCTTCGTTGCTTAATATCACCAACACGATCCAGTCACTAGCAGCATATGCGTTAGTTCTATGTGAACTTTAGCATTGTCCATCACATTGCTGTAGCGAAATCTTCGACTTAGTCATATATGCCAAAGTTCCTGCCGAACTCTGTTACGAACATATTGAAGATCAGCTTGCGGTACAGTTCTCCAGAACTGCTACGCGTTGATATTATTGCATACGGAGTCCATCGAATGTCAATATTATTGTTGCAATTTATCGAAGACTAATGGAAGCACTGGTCAGCATATGCTTTAGTTCTCCTCGTGAACCTACCATTTCCTCATACTGTGGACGCGAAATCATTGACTCAGTCACATATGCCAAAGTTCCTACCAAACTCTGTTGTGAACATAGTGACCATCAGTATATGCTGCAGCTCCTCGCACACTGAGCATAGTTGACTGTTCGTACTGATGTCAATGTTTCAGGTCTGGTGATCCTATAGTTTGTAGAAGGCAACGGATGACTTCTTTCTTCTTTTACATAGAAATCACTGATACAATATACCAATTTTATGTTTATATTCAATAATATTAGTTTGAGTATTTTTAAATTCAACTTTAAATCTATAACCTCATAGATTATGTGAACAATTTTTGTAAATGAATACAATTTTGTTATTTTGTAAATCATGATCATTAATATGTCCCTATGACATGAGTAATGTCAATAATACACATCTCCAGTACAAAGATCATTAATATGTCTCCTCAACATGAATAATGTCAATGAAATAACTCTTCAGTGTAAAAGATCATTAATATGTTTCCACAACATGAATAATGTCACTGAAATATATCTAGTATCAAAAGATCATCAATAGGTCCCTATAACACAATTAATGTCAATGATAGCTTTAGCTAGTTAATATTTAATAATATGTGTAATGTTCAATCATATGTCAATGTCAAAGGAACATATTAACAGTGGAATACATGATAATGTTCATCATTTATGCTATGAATTTTCGATGAATCTTTCCTGCAACATTCAACACTCATATGTACATGATTTTTCAAAAGAACCTTTTGTGTAGACAACCTCTGCCTAGGATACTTTCCATCTGAAATACATCTCATGACAATTAATGTTAATGCAACTCATGAATTTCAATGAATACATCACCCTGCAATATATGATAACATTCAATCATACTCATGCACTATAAATGAACCACTTATCAACCTCTGACTATGACATATAATCAATTATGATAACATTTTACACTATATTATTTTGCTTTAAATGAATTTCATGAACAATGCAATATTTAATCTATCATTTGTCAATCAATTTCAATGAATAACCCTCAACACATGCAACATTTAACATCATACCTGTCAATGACTTTCAACTGAATAATCTATGAACACATGCACACTGAACATCCATACACATTTTACAAATGAATAAATATCCCAGTTATCCTCTGTTCATTATACTTTCAAATAAGAATGACATTTAATGACAATGATACCAATAGTGTTTTTTTTTATGCATTGTTTTAATTAATTCAGACAACCTCTATCTTTGGTATTTCATGACAATGATGACAATATTCATATCTAGTTCATTTTTAATCGAAAATTCAAAATCATTAGATTTTCTTTTCGAAATTGTATTATGTTCATGAGAACATGTAATATTTGGTTTATTCCCACCCTCTGAACACAAATTTATTCCATCCCTATGGAATAACATTGGTTAGTGTCCCTCTATATTGACAACATGAGAACATGTACAAGCACTCATCCCAACCCTATGAATCCCAAAACTTGAATCTATCCCTATGAAGTGGGCCACACAGTCCTGTGACAAGCAAGAACCATGTCGTACCGCAACATGTAGCATATAGGCCGACATTATTATAGTCCCTCTCCAAAAGACAAGACTCCTGACAATATGTAGCATATAGGGCGACACTATTATAGTCCCTCTCCAAAAGACAAGACTCCTGACAACATGTAGCAAATGGGACGCCATTACTACAGTCTCATCAAGACAAAATGTTGTAGATAGTCAACAACCAAGTTTTTTTATGTGGCCTAATCCACCAGGTAAGTTTCATTTTTGGTTGTGTTTGTTGAAAAATAAAATTTTAACATTTAAGGAAACTCTCAGTCAAACCTTAAAGAATTTTGTTAGTCATCTCTTGTATCATTCTATATCATCAATAGTAAAACATTTTATGCAGTGTAATATAGTACAATGTCTATACAATCTTAACAATATTAATTAATTAGCAATAGTATGATATATTGCAAAAAGTGGCTTATGATCTCAAAAATATATATATATGTTAATTTACTCTTCAGCCTTGCTGAGTTACAACATACTTCCTCAAGTTAAATAACATATCAAAAAATAAATTTAACTCTTCAGTCCTATTGAATTCAAAATAACAAATGAACGTAAATGCAGCTATCTATAAAGTAATGGAGTTACAGAGTAATTAGTTCATGCCATTTTGTATTAGTTAGAAAGTCATTCCCCAATAGTTCATAATTGTTGTCTTACTACCATCAGTTACTCCCATTTCGCTGTGTAGCCTGCTGAAAATCAATTACACTACCTCAAGCTAGATATGTGAAACATCATACATAATGATAATCATCGGTTCAACTATGCCTAGTATTCCTCTAGATAATTCAATAAGTGCATGATAAAAAATAATAATCAGATTCTCCAGACTAACAGTGTTAACTCATGTTATCCGAACCAATACTGATCATTTGTCAAAAATAAATGTTGAAGATCATATCAAAAAAATAATATATATATCAGTTCAACTCATAGCTTAAGATCTGATCATCTTGCTCTTGTTAAGTTAACATAAACATTTTTTTTTTAAATTGTGAAATCCCTATCATTATTTTAGCTGACCTCCCAACGAACAGTCGCTTTTGTAAAAATAATTTAGTTCATTCAATACCCTAGGCATTTCTGTTGCCTCACCAGGTATCTTCTCCACTTGATAAGTAGTAGAAAGCAAATCATGTCTCGCTCAGCCAACAATAGGAAAAAAATAGGAAGAATCTTGCAGATCATTTTAATCAGAATGAAAAAGATCTTCACGTCAGACATTACTTAAAATCTCCCGACGTTCAACTAATGTTTTTGCTTAGCGGAATATTTTTGAAAAGTTCATATAGAATAGAACTTCTTACAAAAGTATTTATACATTCGATTTCACAATTGAAATCAATCCAACGATCAGTCCTTTACATGGGTGAAAATCATTATTACTAACAGTTACTCCTATTTCATTGCATAGTAACTCAGTTACTCCAATTTCACTGAAGATTTATCAGCCTGGAACATATGGATCAGAAAGTAATTAAAATCAAATTGTAGTTTACAAGTATGAACTTTCTGTTTAGGTTTCTATCCATATGAATCACAATCAAGAACATTATTTAGTTTTATTGTTAAACAAATAATTACTTTTATAATATATATCACATTATTACATAACATGAACATATAGAATAAATTTCTTATTGAAAAATAAAAAATGTTTTAAAAATTAATTTAAATGTCTTATTTCATAATGTTAAATTAACTTATCTGTATTGTAATACACAAAATAATATAGAATAGATACATTAGATGTCTTAACTATGTTAGTTTATGCTTCTAAGTATCTTAGTTATTGAGTTACGCATTTATTAGCACAAAAACATAAGACCTGAACCTTACCATAGTTCTAGTCAATGACGAAATGCTTCTGTGTAACCCCCGTCAACCACCACGAAGATTAGCGACATTTTAAGACAAATCAATCATGTTAATCATGTTATGTCTAAATACACTTCATGCGCCGGTGAATTATCTGTAACTACTGCTTCATACAAGCCAAAACAATTTAGCTTTATCGCTTCACGCGTGTCTCCGTCGACACCCGATAAGAAATTGACTCCCGGCTCGCGCCAGCTGATTCTTATCGTCCTTACCGTATACTCGCGAAAAGTTTACGCTCGTCGAATAGAATTGTTCTATCGACCTTACGCAGCCGTCTTTTCTCCCACTCGAGAGGTACAGGTTCGATAAATTACCTATATTTATGGAAAAATAGTTTTTTAGCTTGCGAGAATTTAATAGAATCAATACGGTAATGCAAGTCAATGTGCTATTTTAAGCGTTT
>CM059191.1:97210153-97244162 GCA_030323885.1 Branchipolynoe longqiensis
AAGACAAACGACACTACCAAATTACATCTGCGCACGGATCCCAGTCAAATCTGCTCTCAACATTCCGGCCTAGATGTGGGCCGGGTATCATGATGTTGGGGTCATCGACTTCCTCGAGTTTGGCTGGCTGGCCGATTACACGGCTTACCAGCCCAACACTCCAACTGCGACCAACCACACCAGGGATAGTGACTAGCTCGATGCCATATGCAAATATGTCGCCACCGAGCTCCAGCATGGGGACCTCCTCGGCCCCTTTGATGAGCCTCCATTCACCCCCTGGGCCCAGACCAGCCCGATGATGACACGGCCCAAGAAGAACACCACCGAGAAACGTGTTATCGTCGACCTCAGCTGGCCCAGGGGGTGCAGCGTCAATGCCGGCATAAAAAAGGGGCACTACCAGTGCCTACACCCTCCCCAGCATCATGGATGCGGCCGATGAGGCGGCAAGAATAGGCCCCGGTGCATACCTATGGACTGCGGATCTCGCATGGGCCTACAGGCAGCTCCGCACCTGCCCCCTCTCCACCCCACTTCTTGGCATCTCCATCGACGGGAAATACTATGTTGACACTGCCCCGCCTTTCGGCTGCAGGACATCCTCCTTGGCCTGCACCAGAACTACCAATGCCGTCCTCTACATCCTCAGGAGGAAGGGGCACTTTGTCCACTGCTACCTGGACGACTTTGTGGGCGTGGCATCAACAAGGCAAGAGGCGGAACAGGCATACAACGACTGTCTCCATGTGACAGCCAGCCTTGGCCTGGCCCTCTCCCCTGCCAAATGCTACCTGCCCACAAAGTCCCTCGAGTGGCTAGGATTCAACATTGATGCCCAATGGATGAGGGTCACCATCCCCAAGGACAAGCTGACAGAGAGGCTGAAGGAGTGCAAGACCTGGACGGACCACACACTCGCATCCTGGAAAGACCTCCAGAAACTTGCGGGTAGCCTCAACCACATCGCGAAATGTGTCATCCCTGCTCGCCGCTTTATGGCCCGCATATTTGCGGCTCGCAGAGCCGCTCCCTTCACCGGAAAAGGCGAAGTCACTGACGACCTCAAGGCCGATATACGATGGTTCCTAGAATATGCTGAGAGGACCAATGGCCTTCCTCCTGTTTTATTTTTTAAATTTCTTTTATTGAGGCTGTATCTATTCTGTCCATAGCATGTAAGCCTGGGTACCCAGGCTTGTTTTCAATGCTGGCCAGCTGTAGTGTTGGTGTTGTCTTACCAAACAGTAGCTGCTGATAAGTTATTTGATTGTCTGCATTTTAGTAGCAGATAGATAGTATGTTGGTACGTTTAGTAGCCTATGTTAGTTTTTTTGGGCCCTCTTGGCATGGTATTTTTGTTCTATTCTTATTACTATGTTAGTTGTTTTCTTAAGGTTCTATGTTAGTGTTTTGGGGTTTTCTTGGGAAGAGTTTTCCGCTTTTTTCTACTTAATTCTATACTAGCCTATGTTATTTACATGTCCATAGGCTTGTACGTAATAGGTGGTTGAGTTATGTTTGTTTGAAATTGATTTGATTTATATTGTTGTTGGATATGTTATCTGGCTTTTATATTTCCAGTTATCCCGTGACATATCACCTGCCCCCTTGTGGTGCAGTTCAGTTGGGGTTCCCAGTTTTTATTTTGCACAGATATTTTTTGTACGTTTTTAGGTCAGGGATTTGTCTTTCTTTCACCGTTTTAGGTCAGGGATTTGTCTTTCTTTCACCGTTTGCGCATTCCATGTGTTGGCGGCCATTTCAGGGCATGCCCCTCCAGGGCATGCCATGCCTCCCATGGCTAATTGAGTGTGACTCCTCCCAAAAAGGGGGCGGGGCCCACTCACCATCCAACTACTATGGCGAGGCATTCCCTGAAGAGATTACCAACTAGACCAACAACAGTGCTCACCTTGAAGCCATGAACTTGGTGGTGGCCCTCAGGACCCTGGCACCTCCCGAAAACCGACCGATTCACCATCACGACCAGCACTGATAACACAGCGAGCCAGCAAGTCCTGAGCTCCGGCCCAGGCAGAGACCCCATCCTCACAGCCTGTGCCAGGGAGATATGGCTATTCGCAGCCACAAACTCCTGTGAGGTGAACATTGTCCATAAGCCCGGCAAGGACCTAGTCCTGGCCAATGCCAATAGTAGATGCTCTTTCGACCCTAGTGCATGACGTAAAGCCCACTCTATCTGTAAGCAACTTGCAATCAATGAAGTAAATGTGATCCTTGAGAATGTAATTACCCCGGGGCTATGAGTAACCTGGGACGCTCCAACTTAAACTGCTCCTCTCTTCCCAGGCTACTCAGATGAACACCACCAAAGGATCATGCGCATCTACTTTGTGGGGCTCACGGCGGGAACCTGGAAGAACAAGTCGGTCCAAGCCAAATGGTATCTACACTTCTGCAGTGACCACCAGGCCGACCCCCTGGGCCCCGCCACCTATGACCTGATAGTATACCTCCTAGATCTCAACTACAACCTAGCATCCCCGGGGGCAGTGATGAACTACCTGAGCAGGGCCAGGACCTGCGTGCAACTAATGGGAGGCAGGACCCACGCATTTGACTCATACTCAGTCTCACTGATGAAGCGAGGCGTCCACAGGCTCTCCACTCACCAACCCACACAGGCCCCGCCCCTCACCCCAGGCCACCTCCGATCGGTGATCAGCTTCCTCAGGACAGCTGGCCCCTCTGCTTGAGTCCTCATCACTGCCCTCTTAATAGGATATGGCACTCTACTATGCCAGGGAAACCTACTAGCCAGTATAGCCCCCAAATGACCCCGGCCACGCCCTTCAAACCCAAGACATCACCACTATGCCCACAGGCATCTCCATAACAGTCTGGACCACCAAGACCCTCTGGAGACCCGGCCAGGCATACAGAGTCTTCCTGCCTGCTATCCACTGCTCCCCCTCTGCCCCTTGTGGCCTGGCTCCAGTACACGGGTCTGGCCCGGCCACGCCCCCTCGGCCCGCCTTCATCCTGGGAGGGAGAACCCCCCCTTCAAGCAGCAGCGCTGACTGCAGCACTATGGGCTTCCCTCGCCACTTCAGGAGTCCGGCATGCCTCGAGCTACACCCTCCACAGCCTCAGGAGGGGTGAGGCCCAGGCGTGTGCTGCCTCCAGGTGCTCCCTCCCGGAAATCATGGAGCTGGGGGCGTGGTCCTCCTGGGCGGTGCACACCTATGTCCCCAGGGACCAGGTCCGCACCGGACCACGGACCCTTGCTACCTCCTTGGTTGAGGGTTCGATCCCGGTGCCAAAAAGACTCTGAGACTGAAAAAGGGGGGGGGGGAATTACCATTGTTCTGTATGACCTATGTACCTGAAGAAGAAAAAAAGAAAAACCACTGTATACATGACTCGCCTCCGCCTTCGTGAATTGTGCATGTTATTCGTAACATGGGTAATTCCGGGCGGAGGCGAGAAAACCCACTGCCCTGACTTAACCGACCGCTGGCGCCACCTCCCCGATCACCCCAAACTAACCCCGAATATCACCAGTGGAGCCACCTACTGGCTTTACCCAACCACCTTACCTGGAAACCGACATGTGACTGGATTCAAACCCAACCCCCCTCTCCACAGCCAGTTCTCCTCCCGCCACCATCCAGTAAGGACCTACACCACCCCCACCGAAGAGAACGGACGATGGGCAGGGTTGAGGGTTCGATCCCAGTGCAAAAAAAACTCTGAGACTGAAAAAGGGGGGGGATTACATATGTACCTGAAGAAGAAAAAAATTAAACCACTGTATACGTGACTCGCCTCCGCCTTCGTGAATTATTGTTTCTCTACTTGCCGGGTGTTAGATATGTGCTAAGGTTAAACTCACTACTGCTTGTAATCCAGGCCCTGAGCACTTGGGTAACTGGTCTACTGCTATAAACTATGCTACTTTAACGGTGGGAGATATCGCTCATCCAAACTATCTGCCTCACTAGCACAGATTTGTTAATTTAATAAAGGAGGGGCCAGTTGGGTCCAGTCAGACTTCGCTCAACCAAGCTTATTGTCTGTGCCTTTCTAACTGTGTAATAATATAAATCGTACAGAAAGAAATATAATAAAATAAAAAACGCCCGGCCAACCCGGATTTGTGTGATCAGAAGGACAATCACCAACTCTTTTTTTTAATGATTTTGCCTTAGCTCAGGCTGACTTCCACTCATCCATACGTAATCCAGTGCGTCCTTGGCATTGCCCCTTTTTCTAATCTAAAAATGCAATTTTAACCAAAACGTTTTCATTTTCTTAAATAAATATTTGGCAAGTGCCCTTTTGTCAACTGAGGCACTGCTCTTCTGAAAGTCTGTGCTCATCCATCACTCCATGCAAACAAAAACCCTATAATACTAAGATGGCTCACTCCCTATCTCTCCCATGTAAATTTTGAAGTGCCACCTTGTGGTGGGTTTGATCAGCCCGGCTGCTGGTTGGTGTTTCACATGTAAACACATACAATTATATCATACATGAGATAGGTAAGTATGAATACACATTAATATGAAATTGCTATGAACAAATACACATCATCATCAGCATCATCGTCATCATCACACATCTTTCACATTCATATATATATTTATACATATAATATAGCACCTGTTTAAACACGCAAACAGCCAGCGCACCAAGTGGTGGGTTTGATCATTTTGATTACACATTACAGGCTGAGTGAGCCGTCTTAGTATTATAGAGTATTTGATGCAAACCAACCATTGCAAATTATTCAATTAATTAACCACATACACACATCATAAGGGTGTTATTTCATGGATTGTATAAGATTCCTACCTTAAATCCGGACCTGGTAGGGCCTACACCAGACGTAAATATGAGAAACATGTTTGTCCCAGATGAGCGTGTATTTGGTGGTAAGGTGATGTCACAGTATTTTCCCTGATGCAGTCCAAGTTTTGTAGCACTATTGTAAATCGATAGGGAAGCGTACCTACAACGAGACTCCCATTGAAGGTTGAATGCCAGGAAGACCAGTGAGATGATCTGGAAATTGGAAAGCACAACTTAAAAAGCGCCCTTTCTATTTGTACCGACCGATGGTCAGTGGACGAGGTGTGTAGAAACTGATTAGTAATTCAGGAAGACGGAGGCAGAATAAAATGACAATTAAGGTTTATTAATCTGAGGTTATGAGCCGGGAGGGAGGTGGGGGCTTCGGCTTCAGGGTCCTGGGTTCAGTCTGTGCACTCCCTCAACAGCCGTGCACTTTATGACATGAGAACAGGCACATTCACATGCATAGGCACGGGCACATGTACAACATAGACACATACACAGGCACAGACACACACTGGCACAGGCACAGACACAGGCACATACATAGGCAGACACACATCCACAGGCACATACACAAACATACAGTACAGACACAGACACATACACATACACAAAGTGAGACACGCACAGGCATAGACACAGACACAGGCACATGCACAGACATACATACAGACCCACGCACAGACATGGGAACATACACACAAATATACACCCAGGCACATACACATGCAAACACATGCACATACACATGCACATACGCACACACATACACATATATACACACATGCACAGGCACATGCACATGCACATACACATACACAGGCACATACACAAACACAGCCACATGCAGACACACATGCACATACACATACATAAGGCCATACACAGGCACATACCCAGGCACATACAGACATATACACATACAAAGGCACATACACATACACAGACACACACATATGCAAGGACACATGCATGGGCACATGCACATGTACACGCACATGCACAGGTACAACCACAGACACAGGTACATACACATGCACATACACAGGCACATATACATACACAGGCACACACATACACATGCAGAGGCACAGACAGTACAGACACAGATGCAGACACACACATATGCAATGACACATGCATGGACACATGCACATGTACACACATGCACATGTACAACCACAGACACAGGTACATGCACAGACACATACACAGGCACATATACATACACATGCACACACATACGCATGCAGAGGCACATACAGTACAGGCACATACACTGAATCAGACATACATATGGGCAGAGACACATACAGATGCGTTTGCACAGGTGCATACATAGGTACAGACACATGCACATACATAGGTACATACTCACACACATACACACATACATACACATACACACATGCACAGACACATACATATACACCCACACATACACAAACACAGGCACAGGCACATACACATTCACATACACAACCACAGACACATACACATACACAGGCACATAAACAGACACATCCACAGGCACATACACATGCACATACTCAGACACATACATAAACACATACACATGCACATACACAGGCACAGACACAGACATAGGTACATACAAAGGCATATACACATACACACGCACACACATATCCACATACATAGGCACGGACACAGGCAAATGTACAAACACATACACAGGCACAGCCACAGGCACATGCAGAGACACAGGCACAACGAAATGCAGAGGCACATACACATACACAGGCACATATAAATACACAGGCACATACACATGTACATGTACAAACACATACACATGCACATGCAGAGACACATGCACAGCCACATACACATTCATAGGCAAAGGCACTGGCACATACGCATGCACAGGCACAAACACAAGACACATGCACATGCACAAACACAGGCACACACACAAGCACATGCACATACACATGCAATATTTGTCTAAGTGTTCATTTATATTCATGGTATATATTCTCTAGTAGTTTACCTGGGGTCTGTAGTATCGACATAAGCATATAGTTGCCCATGTGCTGCCTATCTCCTGTCTTGAAAAATGGTGCGATGGTGACTACTTTCCATTGTTCAACAAATTGACCTAATTCAAATGGCCTATTGAACATTGCTGTCATTGCTGTGGGGATTGCCTGTAGGGCATCTTTCATTGCTATGGCAGAGATGTTGTCTAGTCCACTAGCTTTTATTTGTGTCCATGTTATTTATCAGTGTTAAGACTTCATCTTAATTTCTTGTACAAGTGTAAATGCTGTTTATTATCTCTATGCTTTTGTATTCCCATGGTGTATGGAATGTCTCAGATAGCTTTTCACCTATTGTTGAGAAGTGTGTGTTTAACTTGCTGGCAATAGTTTCTTGTTTTTCTAGGTTGCCTCCTTCATCTAAGAGTGCGATTTTTTGTTTGGTTTTTGTGTGTGGGATGAAGTTGTTTACATTGTACCAGAATGTGTTGGTATCATTTTTCCATGTGGTATCTTGTTTTATTATGTATTTTCTTTTAGCTTCTGTGACTAGTGCTAGTGAATTCCCTCTAACCAATCAGTATACATTTGCTGAATAAACTTTTACAAAAAACATTTTTAATTCTTGTAATGCGACATGCATGCCACATATCCCCACATACCCCCACCTCCTGAGCGCTAGGTACTATTTGAATGGTCCCTTATATAAATAAATGACAGGGGTACTCACATGGTTAGCAGGAGCCTTTATCCTCCATTGACAGAGAGCCCTCTTGGGGTACTGATGAGGAAAGTTTGGCGATGTGATCTCTCCAGAAGTGGTCAATGTTTGCACATTCCCGGCACAAGCTGCAATTAGTTCTTGGTTGGTTGTGGAGTTTTACATCCTGGCAACATCTCAAGTCATATCAGGACAGGTACCAACTTGTGAGAGTGCACACTCATGGCGACTTTATAGTGTTGTCCCACTGGGAAAGCAAGATGCCTGCACCTTGACATGATTGATGTCCCACTCAGTCACATTATCCTGACACTGAGCTAGCCAGCCCTTGCCATATCCTATTAATGCCTAGCATCAGGCTAGTAAGCTACAAGTATCAATTTTATAAGTTATTCATTTGACTCGACCAAGAATCGAACTCCCGATTTCCAATATGCGAGGACTGCGCTCTACTGATTCGGCCACTACACCTGATATTAGTTTTTGGAGATAAATGGGTCATTCTCTGAAACTGGGCCCTAAAGTCTGACATGGAAACCAAGAGTAAAAACCTTCCAAATAATAGCAGAAAACATATTAAATAATAGCCGAAAACATATTAAATAATAGCAGAAAACATTAAATAATAGCAGAAAACATTCCAAATAATAACAGAATCCATGCTCATATGAAGGTTTACAAGTTTTGCATATGTCAGAGTTGAAAAAGAAGCTATTTCACTTTTTGATTTTGATCTCCTACACATTAATAAATATGTTAATATCACGTTTATAATATAGAAATCAAAGACAAGCACAGAACATCATTTAAGCATACACAATAAAGTGAGACAGACTTTATTGATAACATTTGAGCAAAAATGATTATGTCTTACAAGAAAATAGTTGACAAAAGTTGAAAAGAAATGTGGGTAAATGCATTGTGTTGATGTGTGAATTTTCACATTTTCACTTTAGCCCAAAGTCATACAATCATACTTGTTATAGGTTTTATGGGATAGATTAAATAAATGTAATATTTCTAGCACACGTAACACACAGAGGCACCATTACTTATTGGACTTGCTATCAATAAAAGAAAGAATTAATTATCACCATCGTAATGTGGAAACCAAATATACGGTGCCTAGTTTTAACAAATGACCCAAATACAAAAGATATCCTAAGGTGACTATGCATTATGGTATTAAAGACATATAAGGGACTACCAGACCATAGCTACATGATGATAAAGTGCACTGACAAAGTTTTCGTGACTTTTGTGACTTTTCAATGCGAGTACCTTTGTCATGTTAATGTTTCAGTTCATTTGTGAATAATTAATTGAGCTAATATGAGTTAAATGAGCTAATTGAACTAATATGGGATACATGAGGATATGCTAGAACGAATGAATGCCCATTCAAGGAGTCTGAAGCAGAATTCCTGATCCCTGAATATTGAGATTGACATCAGATTTAAGGTCAGTGTAGACCTGATTTATTTGAAATATTTAAGGAGAAAGTGGATATATAAATCATGGCCTCTTAACTTTGCATCTTTGCTTTGGCTGGAAGACAAGTACATTTGTCATGTTGGCCGAGGCTAACATGGGTTATTTGCTCATGAAGCTATGTGTATTTCTGTCTTCCTCATGCTTGCCTGTTGCCCTACTCCTCACTTTCTCATAGCACACCCTGCAGGACACTTAGCTTTTCCGCCCACCCACCCTCTAACTAAGGGGTGAGCACTGATTCATCTTCCTTCGCCTGTCTCCTGGTGCTCATCTCCAAATTCTGAGGTCTCGCCTCGTCCCTGCTCCTGGTCAGCAATTGATGAACATTCGGGTCTCTGCCACCCATTAGCCATGAATCTGCTCAGCCTCTGTGGTTACGATTACTTTTGTTAATAAATTCTTTAAAAAACACTTTGCTGCTCCTTCTTCTGTTAGCTGAGTGTAGTGAATTAGCACTGACAACATGTTATTCAGAGCAATAAAATCACTTGAACAAAAAAAACCTCCCATTCTGTAGACACTTACCCAAGTTTCCGGCGCCGCCGTTAATGCCAAAGGTGACAAATATCTGTAGGAAAGAGGGAGTGAGACTTGCTCTGATTGGTTGGGTGTTGGAGTTTTATGTCCTGGCAACATCTAAGGTAATATCAGGATGGGTATGGACTTGAGACAGTATGCACCAGTGCGCACTCATTGCAACTTTATAGTGCTGCCCCACTGGGAAATCAGGCCATCGGCACCATGTCCCAATTTCCCACTCAGTAGCATTGTCAATGTTGATATCAACATGGGTAATTTAACCCGCGAAACATGTACACTGCTTTCTATGGATGAGGCCATTGGCGCCATCTATATTTTAACCAGGAAGTAATAATATCTACCGATTGAGCTGCCACCTGGTGTAATTTACTTATAACTAATCGATGACGTGGCAACTTTACGATCACTTCGACCGGAGCACCTGGACTGGGAGGACATGTCTTTAAGGTTCAGATTTATAAGGATTCACAAAGATGCTGGCGGCAAAGAACACAAGATCAAAAAGACAAGATGATCCTTCTCCAGATAGAGAGGTGGGTGTGCCGAAGAAAAAGAAATCAAAAACAATGTCGAAGTCGGTGGCAAAATCGGACAAGGCTACGCCAAACCGGCAGCCGCGTGCGACACAAACAAAGGAAAGATGTGACTCTAATGGCGGAACTGCGGAGCAACAAAGCGATGTGGCTTTGCCACGTTCTTCTGAGGCCGGATTAACCGTTGCACTGGCGACTCTTCACAGACAAATGGCGGATATTAAGGACGGGATTAACGCATGTATCGATCAACTGCAGCTTAACGCGGAACGGCGCAGATCAAGGTTGGTTACGCCTCAGAGGCATGAGCATGCAGCTACTACGCAGCGGGAAAAGTCTGGTGACGTCACGCTACGTGGAGGTGGCCATGACACTTTTCTGGATCGTTCTAGACGGCGTTCGACGGGCCCGAGGCACCGTCGTTCGTCATTGAGTCAATCGACTGTACTGACGTCGCTGGAAACTAGATGGCCAACCGTCGAGGATCGGCAGAACGGGAGTTAGAAACTTATTCCTTCCTTGGCGACGAGCGCCGCACGAGAACTGATGGGACTGGACGGTTCGTCTCCGATGCCCTGTCGCCTGGAGCCGGCCGGGACGACGAACGGGAGGATGCGGTTAACAAACTCTTGGTCGCGGCTGGATCTGCACTCGGCAGGAAAAGAGGTAATAAGATACTTGCACCTCATAGATATGTGATTAGGGGTTCAAAGAACGATAAGATTGGTATGGAGGAAGCGTCCTTTGCGGAGTACATGGCAGCGCTATGTCGGATGTGTAAGGATAGGAAGTTGCCGCATGGCTGGCAGCATCACGCCTTTGAGCACATGCATCAGATAGCAATAATGGCGGCCAACTCGGATTGGCACACTTGTCGTCAATGGTCGGAGACAGTATTCACCATGATAGCTGACGGGAGGCTGCACCAGGCTTGGGACGACGCCTATGCTATTAAAGATGTGCAGAGAGATGTGTGTGCTTTGGGAACGCGGCTCAACAAGGCAAAGGGCACACATGCGCACAAGAGTGATGGGATCGGTACGGCTGCATCGTCGGCTCCTGCCACGGCTGGATCTAAGTCAGGAGAGTATGGTAGACCTGATTACAATAGGGAGGTGGATGGTAAGCCCTGCCAGCCATGGAACTGGGGCAATGATTGCGGCTTTGCGATGTCGCATGGTCTTCAGCCTGATCGTTGATGCCACTTGTGCGCATGGTGTGCTAATAAGTTCAAGATAGCAAACCCGCATCAGGAGAAGGCCTGCCAGAACAAGAGGCGCTTCAACGAGAGAAACAACCAACAGAAAACTGAGAGTAAGGATTTTCAGTAAGTGGACGCGGTGACCCCGCTCACCCCGTCCATGCTGGTACTGCGACTGTGGGACGTGTGCTAAATCAGCCTCAGGATTGTGCGATACCACTTGACCCAGATTGGAGTTGCTCTGAGATCTTATCTGGAGGCATGGCGGGTAATCTGGAATAGCTGATAAAAATGTCGGAAAGGTGACCCTTGGACATGGCTTTACACAGTCTGGATACGCTTTGCCGGTGGCCGACGGTCGTGGGGGTGTGGAGGTGCTACGGCCTGTGGGGCAGCCGCGGCACGGGTACGATCGAGTGGGGCACCAACAGGCAGGTTGATGCCGGTAGAGATATTGTGGCGATCAGTGCTGTTGATGATGTGTTAAATCCGTGCTATGACGACAGGGAGCCTGATAGGCTGCTGGTGGAGGAACAGGTCGACACGGATGATATCGAGTATGTAATACAAAATATCCCTGAGTTACAGCGCCCCGCATACAACCCCCCCATACACACCTGCTACATACAAGCATACCTTGGATGGTATATTGCCTCACCCTGTGGACAATATCTGGAGTGGTGGTATGAGGTTTCTTGATGTTTACATGCAGGTTAGGGCGGGAGCTCTCCCAAATTATCTTGGCCTCGTATACCTATAGCATCAGGCTTGAACATTACGGCATGGAGAGAACCCTTAATTAACTATCATGATCTGCAGATCGTCGACTTTCTGGAATATGGGTGGCCGGTCGATTACACAGCGGATCGGCTGCCAGTTGCCTCGGTTGCTAACCATTATGGTGACCCAGAGAGCATGGCCCACATGACAGACTATATTAAAACTGAGTTATCGTACGGTGCTATGCTGGGACCGTTTGATGTGCCACCATTCCGGCCATGGACACAGGTGAGACCCATGATGACTCGACCTAAGAGGGGTTTGGATAAACGTTGTGTGATTGTCGATATGAGCTACCCACCTGGAGCTAGTGTTAACGCTGGTATTAGGAAATCCCAGTACCAAGGCCAGCAGATGACCTACACCTTGCCAGGCATATCTGATCTGGCGGATGAAATTACACGTCTTGGCCAGGGAGCTCTCATCTGGTGCGTCGACTTGGCGAGGGCGTATCGACAGCTGCGGACATGCCCTTTGTCCGTTCCACTACTGGGCATTACCATTTATAATAAGATCTATCTTGACTTAGCACCGCCATTTGGCTGCAGAACATCTTCCATGACGTGTGCTCGCACTACCAATGAGGTAATATATCTAATGCGGACGAGTGGCCATCATGTCCTATGCTACCTCAATGACTTTGTCGGGGCAGCAAAAACCAAACATGAAGCTGAGGCTGCTTACGCTGAGATATTCGACCTGACGCGTCGATTGGGCCTTGAACTGGCGCCTGCTAAGTGTGTCTCTCCCACTACTGAGCTCGGGTGGCTGGGATTTTCGGTTTCTACAATGGACATGACCATAACTATCCCACAAGATAGGCTGGAGGAGGTGGTTGGAGAGTGTAGGGCATGGAAGACGAGCGTGCTGGCCTCGAGGAATGGCCTGCAGCGGCTGGTTGGGCGCCTCCAGTACATTGCAAGATGTGTGCGTCCAGCAAGGAGGTTCATGTCCAGAATTCTGTTGGCTCTCAGGAACACACCATACAGGGGTAGGCACATCGTTCCCCCTGAATTAAGCCTTGAGGTGGGATGGTTCACAAATGGCCTTGTGCTTCTGCCTGCTGCTGAGCGTGAGAGTTGGGTTATTGAGTGTGACTCATCTCTGCGCGCTGGGGGGGCGCATTCGCCAACAGACTACTACTCCGAGGAGTACTCCCAACAGCTCCTTGAGAAGCGGCATACGATTGCACAGCTCGAGGCTCTAAACCTGGTTGTCGCGCTCAGGAGTCTGTCACCACGTAAGAGCCAGCAATACACGGTTCTCATAAACACTGACAATGCCACTTCACAGCAGGTGCTCACGTCTGGCACAGGACGTGATCCAGTGATATGTGCATGCCCGCGTGAGATCTGGCTCCTATCTGCTCCCAGGAGTCTGGAAGTCATCATTCGCCATAAGTCGGGCAAGGACATCATTCTGGCTGATGCCTTGAGTCGGAGGTGTTTTGATGAACGTGCTGAAAGGACGGCTATGGACATGATCAAGGACGCTGGTCTGAGACAGGTCCATGTTAGTCATGATAATGTCCTTACAGGTGACTTGTAACCTGGGTCCAGACTATAACTTTTTGCCATATTTCCCCAGGTTACTCACAGACGCATCACCAGAGGCTGCTTGACGCTGTGGTGGCTGGACTATCGGTCGGCACATGGAGAAACAAGCTGGCTCAGGCCAGAGAGTTCTGTGCCTACATGGTGGCTCATCATGTCGTACATATTACACCTACAAGATCGCCTTGCCTCTCCAACTGCCATACTCAACTACATCAGTGGCGCTAGGACATGGGTCCTCATGCTGGACGGACGAACGGCGTCGTTTGACACATACCTGGTCGGCTTCCTCAAGAGAGGCGTCAGTCGTGGCTCGACTCACATTCCGGCTCATGCACCTCCAATGACACCTGTCGATGTGAGGAATATCATGCGGTTCTTCAAAACCGTTGGTCCTAATCGTTATGTGCTGAGTGCTGCACTCATGATCGCATATTTCACGTTGCTTCGGCAAAGCAATATCTTCCCCACATCATCAAGCTCTGACCCGGGTCATTACCTGAGAGCTAAGGATGTGAAGCTAACAAATATGGGCATCAATGTCTGTGTCCGATCATCGAAGACACACTACAAATCATCGTCTCCTAGAGACATCGCTATCCCAGCGTTCTGCCCAGTGCAGGCGTGGACAGAGTACGTTTCCAGGAGATCGCTCTATGACGAGGGGCCGGCGTTCCTCACCTCAGAGGGGCTCCCACTTCAAGCCTGAGGTTTCATCTCAGTGGTCAGACTAGCACTGTCCATGGCGGGTCACCCGGCACCGGGAGCTATTACGATGCACAGCATGAGACGTGGTGGGGCACAGGCATGTACTCACCACTCTAGATTTCAAACTAGAAGGTTCAACTGAAGGTTCAACTGCTGACACCACAGTCAACTTACTACCTGTGTGTTACTTCTGCCGGTTGTCCGGGCCAGCAGAAGACAAGAACCTGAGACTGCGCTCGAAGCTGTGTTTCGACGATTGTGTCGTTTCTACATGATCAAAGGATGACGGTATCGTAAAAATATTGATAGATCGACCGTTTCTCGGCTCGACACTCGTGTTTCAGATGCCTACATACTGCATGTTTGTCGACCTTTTTCTGTGTGTTGGAACAGCACGATCGACGCGAATCGACGAGACGATTCAGGAGTGCAAAACATTTAGCTAGCACTTAAGCAAGAAATTGAATCCCTATCGACTAAACAAGTCGAGTTTATCAGAATATTTGATTCATTGACTTTCTGCTTTTGATCATATCTACTTGCATCGAACATGATTGTCGATTATCACACTGACACTATGCACTTATTTTTAATGTTTGCATCCAGTTCTAGTTCAAATTAACGGTCGTTATGCATACGACGGAGCAACTCTCTTAACGAATGCGCTGACTGCGGCTAATCCGCTTAACCAGTGAGCACGCTTAATCCGCTTAATGAAGCGTACCGTAGTACGGCTACTAAGGTAGGTGGTTAAAGATTATGATGCCAGGCACTGGTTACTGTACGGATTGCGGTTCAAATCACAAACAGGACCAGATATCGCGTGCGCGGAAGAGTATCGACACACTGGCCCAGAGTAGCATGTCAACGCGAAGCGGCAAAGCGTCTTCTAAAAATACAAAATCGGCAGCTGAGCATTCCGATAGCGTCGAGATGGACTCGACCACGTCAGCCTTGTCAGTGCTAACATTGGACGACCGTGAAAGGAATGCAAGGGAGGCGATCGACACCATTAAAGCAGAGATGCGAGTAGCCAACCTTGAGGACGAACTGGAGCCGCTGAAGGAGGAGCGTGAGAGACGACGGACGAGGCGCCGGATGACCGCGACAAGTGACGACAAGTGACGGGGCGCCGACTTTGCCGCCACCACCACCGATCGTACTTCGACCCGTCATTCGACAAGACAAGGGACGATATGTTGCACACGGACGACCGAAAATGGACGACGGACGTTGCACTGCCACCACCGACGTGGACTCGAGGATCGGATCGTGATGATGGGCACTCGACCTTCGGCCGCTCGCATCGACGGTCGAGAGGGTCGAGCAGGCGGAGATTGATTGATTGATTGATTGGTGGTTGCTTTACGCCATGTCGGCAGCATAGGCCATATTCACGGCGAGAGATGTTTGTTTTTTGTTCAAACCATCGCTTTTACATGTAAAAGCAGACAATCAATTATGTGCCAATAGACACTAATTAAATTAGAAAGCTCACAATCATATATTTGTGGTCAAGGGAAACAATTCCCATAGGAAAAGAAAAGGTTCATTAATAATTAATAGAATCCATTTAGTAAACTATATAAGGTGGTACAGTCCAGCTGCCCTCAAAAAGGCTAAAATGTTTTCCTGTTTTACCTTAGTAAAAAGGTCATGCATACTGTCTGCAGTGTAGAACCGTTGGCGCAGGGCCAAAAAATCAACGCAACTTAGTAAAATGTGTTTGAGTGTCAGTGGGGACTGACACCCAATACATTCAGGGGGAGGTTCCCCCTTGAGCAGAAAAGCATGTGTAAGCCACGAGTGGCCAACACGGCAGCGGCTAAGGACCACTTGGTCCCGCCGACCTCCCGCATGAGTCTGTGGTGGCTTTCCCACAGATGGTTCAATTTCTTTAAGTTTATTAATGTTTTCATCCCACTCATGTTGCCATTTGGATTTTATGTGGGTGGCTATTAGTGGTTTCAGATCAGAGTGAGGGATCAGACACGGTTCAAGATCACAGTTCAGGGCCTTCTTCGCAGCCCGATCAGCTCGTTCGTTTCCTTGTATGCCGGCATGGCCAGGCACCCAGCACAGGTGGATGTCATACCCATCCGTTGTCAGTTGGTTCATTTTATAAATGACCGTTGCTAGAATAGGGTGATTCGTTTTCAGTCCAGCAACAGCCAGGAGGCAAGAGAACGAATCACTGTATATAACATAGTTAGTGTGGTTGGATACCTCGATACACTCCAAAGCGAGAAGGAGTGCTCGGGCCTCTGCAGTGAAAATCGAGCTCTGATCGGGCAAACGTACACCAAATTTTTCCCGTCAGCAGACTGCCGCAGCAGCTACCCGGCTTTGGTCTTTCGAACCATCAGTGTATATGGAGAGGTGGTCTGCAAACTGGCCTTGAATCTCTGCATGCCATCCTTGGTACTCGAGTGGATGTGTCCCAGATTTCCTCAGTTCCGTCAGTCGGAGGATAACCGATGGCTTTCTGAACGACCACGGGGGATGTTCTGGGACTTTGGCATCCTCCAACATGTCCAAATCCACGCCCAAGGCCTCCAAATGAGGTTTCATTCGGAGCCTCATTGGCCGGATGTAATTTGGCCTGGCTTCATACCTGGATTCGTCATGTTGTTCGAATAGACAGGCGGAGAAGGCGGTCTTCTAGGTCGAGCAGCGATGGCAGCTTGTCACGACGCAGGAGAAGTAAGTGGTCTCTCAGGAAGTACGGGCAGGGGAAGGACGTGCGGAAAATGAATGCTCATGAATTGGTAAAGGCTTCCTGTCAATGGTGCCTGGACATTCCCTGCCTGACGATAGCCGACTACAGGGCGTTCATTGAACACGTCAGCTTCATCTCGTCAAGAGCCAGGGATGACCATTGCAAGGACATCGCACACGTGGACCACATACTTGCTATCCGCAAGCTTGGTGAGACCGTCGGGTTTGCGGCCTTCTCCAAGACGCACCAAGACGAAAGTATCGAACACTACGGTCCTCATAACATGAAGCCGAAGAAGGCCGCAAACTGGAGCCACAGTGCTGGGAAGCGTTCACCTGGCAGATCAGCGTGCAGGGCATGCTATGCATGGAACGGGGACAATGGATGCGTGCGTTCCGATTGTCGTTTCTCACATGCTTGCTCGCTATGTGGTTCCAAGGGACACACCCGCTCGAAGTGCAAAGACTGACGTTTGAAGATTAGGTGATCTAAAAACGTTGGTTGCCAGACAGCCGAGCTGGACACTGCTGTAGTTGCTGTCATTGATCTTCCCAATAACGCCCCTCACGATTCTGATTATACGCCTGACCTAACAAATACTTACATTCATGCTTCTTTCCCCGTTGACAACGATCATAGTACTGTTACCTTCAATGTTTCAGATGGTGTTGATGCTGTTGGTCTCGGGAAGGTTAGCGAGACCCAGGTACGGGGTGGGGCAGTCTGTGATGGTTTACGCTGGCTGCAACCAGCTGGGGCCAGTTGTGAAGATTGCTTGTTCGTTGAGCAAGGCGATCCTAGTAGCCTCCTTGTTCACATTCGGGAACGGGAGGGGGAGCCACCCGTGATGATTGAGGTCACTAATGATTGTGTGGTTGGCTCCTGTGGGTGTGTCCATATTATTGCCGGCGTCGCTACTCAGCTTAGACCTTGTAGAGTCTTCGCGGAGCTATTTTTGCTGGGGCGACACCGATCCCGATTGGTTATATATTATGATCGGAGTTACATTCGGTTTCCGGGTGGTCAATCCCGGATGCGCGGTGAGCTACGTCCCAACGAAGACTCGCGGTAAGTCAACCTGGGAGGGTGACATTATTGACAGGAAGTTTCTGAACGAGGAGCGTGATGGTGTTATCTCCATCATCGATGTGCCCGCAGCATGTACACACAATGCATTTGTCGTCCCCAAGGACGATGGCGGCGGGCGGGTCGTCATTGATTGCAGTATGCCCCCGGAGGTTTCTGTCAATAATTTCTCTGACCAGGTCTGCCAAAAGCTTTCTTACAGAGGTCTGGAGGATGTTACAGACATGTTGGAACAGGGTGATGCGCTAGGAACCGTCGATATTAAGGACGCATACAGGGCTGTATCGATCCACCCCGAGGACCGGCAGCGCCAGGGTCTCCGATACAGGAGACCTGGCGAGCGAGACTTTGCTTACTTTCTTGACAACCGCCTCAGCATGGGCCTTTCATCAAGCCCTTACATCTTCTCCAAAATTTCGGATTTTGTTGGTAGGTGCTGTGTTCGTGAGGGCCTTGACTGGGTAGTGAACTACTTAGACAACTTTTGTGTCGTGGGTGGTACCAGGCTCGAGATCGAGCGGGGTATTGATAAGGATCCTTAGGAGGATGGGTTTCTTTCTGAGTTTCATTGATTGATTGATTGGTGGTTGCTTTGCGCTATGTCGGCAGCATAGGCCATATTCACAGCGAGAGATGTTTATTTTTTGTTCACACCATCGCTTTTACATGTAAAAGCAGACAATCAATTATGTGCCAATAGACACTCATTAAATTAGAAAGCTCACAATCATATATTTGTGGTCAAGGGAAACAAATTCCCATAGAAAAAGAAAAGTTTCATTAATAATTAATAGAATCCATTTAGTAAACTATATAAGGTGGTACAGTCCAGCTGCCCTCAAAAAGGCTAAAATGTTTTCCTGCTTTACCTTAGTAAAAAGGTCATGCATACTGTCTGCAGTGTAGAACCGTTGGCGCAGGGCCAAAAAATCAACGCAACTTAGTAAAATGTGTTTGAGTGTCAGTGGGGACTGACACCCAATACATTCAGGGGGAGGTTCCCCCTTGAGCAGAAAAGCATGTGTAAGCCATGAGTGGCCAACCCGGCAGCGGCTAAGGACCACTTGGTCCCGCCGACCTCCCGCATGAGTCTGTGGTGGCTTTCCGACAGATGGTTCAATTTCTTTAAGTTTATTGATGCGTGGCAAGGAAGGACGAAGAGGCATGAGTGGGTAAAAGGGCATTTTATTCAGAAATGCCAGAGTCTTTCATGGATATACATTAATCAAGCATGAATAATTAGATGTGTCAAATGTAATGGCTCAATGTAATAAGGAGTAATCAATGAATAAGAGGTAAGTACAGTATAATGTATGAGGCATGGTCATGATAACAGTGTAAAATGTCAGTTGGATCATGAGTAATCATTGAGGAGTCAGAGAGATATCAAGTATAATATAATAAAGTGTCAATGTCAGATAATGTTAGTAGTTGGCGGGAGGTGGGCCCGAGGAGCCCTCAACCAAGACAGAGGAGAGGGCTCGAGGGGCCGCCGAGGGGGCGAGGTGGGGGACGTATGCGTGGACCGCCTCAGAGGTCCAGGTGCCCTGGGACATGATGTCGGCGATGTCGACTCCGGCGGCATGGCAGGCCTGGGCGGCGTCCCGGCGGAGGCTGTGGAGGGTAAACGCCTCGGCCCCCGGACGCCTCGGGTGCGAAGGGCGCCTCGCATGAGGGCGGTGAGGGAGCGCGGGTCGAGGAGGCGACCGGATGGGAATGATGAAGGCCGGGGCGTCGGAGGGCGCGGGGCGCTGCCAGGTGGCGGCGTTCCAAGCGGCCAGAGGGCAGAGGCCCGGCCTCGGGCAAGCAGGGATGAATAGGGCGACGGCGCCAGCGGGGCCGGTTATGGTCTTGGAGGTCCTGACCGTGACCCGGAGGTGAGGGCGACGTCGCCGCGGGTGATGGTGTGGGGGCCGCCCCAGCCCTCGGGACTCGGCGAGAGCAGGTTGGACTGCCGCAGCATGCCGAAGTACCCGAGGGGGAGGGCGGCCCGAGGGACGAGCGAGGCCGATCCCGCGAGGGTGAGGTGAGATATGACGAGGGCAAGGTGGTGAGGCGTCAGAGGGGGCGCCTGGCGAGGGACGTGGGTAGAGGCGCGCTCGCCACCTCGGCAGACGTCCTTGGCGAGGGCATAGTCGAAGGCGGCGGTTGACCCTCCGGACGCCCCGGAGAGGGCGTTTTTGATGGAGGCCGGGGCGAGGCCGCGGGCGTAGAGGGAGGCCGTGTAGGCGGCGATCTGGAAGTCGGAGGGGTCGAGGGGGGCGAGCCCTCGGGCGACGCAGTAGGCGACGTAGTCGCGGGCCTGGCGGCGGCGGTTCCTCCATGTCGAGGGGGCCAAGGAGGCGAGGCGTAGGCGGGCGACATCCTCCACCTCGGCCGGGGCAAAACCTGCATCAGAGGCCGGGGTTAAAAGGGAAGGCGTCATGTGAGGGAGATATGCTGAGGAGCCCGAGGCGGGCGACGCCGGCGCGGGCCACCTCGGCCCAGGGGCCGTCGAGGTGGGCGCGGCTGAGTGCGTCGGCGAGGACGAGCTCGGCCCCGGGCTTGTGAAGTATGGTGAGGGTGAAGCAGCCCGTCGCCGCGAGGAGCCAGAGCTCCCGAGCGCAGGTCCCGAGGGTAGCGTCCCGGGCGCGGCCCGAGGTGAGGGAGGCGGCGGAGGCCATGTTATCAGTATTGATCACGATGGTGGCCCCCGCCACGTCGTCAGGCATGAGGGCGTGGAGTGCGACGACGAGGTTGACCGCCTCCAACTCGTGGATGTCGGAGAACCACGCCCGGAAGTCGGAGGTGTACCCTCGGGCGTAACAGTGAGTGGCAGAGAAGGTGCCCCCGCCCGTGAGGCAGGAGTCGCACTCTATGACGTAGATGCGCCCTGCCGGGGCGCGGAGGGGGTGGAGGCCGTTGGAGGCCCGACTGTAGAGGGCGAACCACCTCAGGTCCCGGAGGGCGTCGTCGTCGAGGGTGAGCGAGGCGCAGCCGAAGCAGCGGCGGAGCGCCCCGAGGAGGCGACTCATGAACCTCCGGGCAGGGAGGACGCAACTCCCGACGTGGTTCAAGCGCCCGAGGAGGCTCTGGAGCTCACGTCGAGTTATGGCGGGGCAGGTGAGGCGGGCCTCGCATGAGAGGACGAGGTCGTCGACTTTGTCGGGGGCGATGCGAACCGTCATCGCCTCGCTGTCGAGGGCGAAGCCTAGCCAGGTGAGGCGGACAGCGGGGGGGTGGCACTTCCCGGGGGCCACGTCGAGCCCGAGGGTGGCAGCGAGGGCGAGGAAAGCGTCGAAGGCCTGGCAGGCCCTGAGGTAGGAGGCCTCGCACCCGACAAAGTCGTCGACGTAGACAAGGGTGTGAAAGCCGTCGCGCCTCATGATCCAGGCGACGGCCGCCGTCACACGCACACAGGCCGCGCCCGAGGAGCGGCAGCCAAAGGGGAGGGCGAGGTCAATGTATACCTTTTGGTTGAGGGTGATCCCGTATAGGGGGCAGGCCAGGGGGTCGGCGCGGAGTTGCCGGTATGCGCGGGAGATATCGGCGACCAGAGGTATGCGCCGGGGCCCTCTCCCGTGAGGCGGCGCCCGAGGTCAGCGACTGAGGGGAGGGTGTATGAGTGGGGTTTCCCGAGGTATTCCCGGCGAGGGATGCCGGCATTGACGCTGGCGCCGGGGGGGAAGGAGAGGTCGACGATGACCCGCCTGTTGACCGGGTCAGATTTGGGGCGAGTCATCATGGGAGAGACCTGAGTCCAGGGGGTGAAGGGAGGGACGGTGAAGGGGCCCGCGAGGGCGCCGAGGGCGAGCTCGGTTTCTATGAAGGTCTCTATGTGGGGGGCGTGCTCGGGGGGCTCGCGGGGGTTGGTGAATGTAGGGCGGGGGGGGGATGAGGCGGAGAAATTGGCGGGGAAGCCGAACTCGAGGAGGTCGAGGAGGGCGGGGTCGGGGTAGTCGCGGAGGCGATCGCGCCATGCGGGGATGTGGAGGCCAGAGGGGAGGGGGATGCGGGCGGCCAAGAAATTAGGGAGGCCCGCTTCCCTGAGTGCGGCGTATGCGCGGGTGAAGGTGGGGTAGCGGGCCCAGGCCTCCTTAGAGGCGTGGGGCCAGATGGCGAGGAGGGTGGGGCGGTATTGGCGGGTGGAGGGGGGCGCAGTGGTGGGAGGCGGCAGGGACAGGGTGTCTTGGATGTGGGGGTCGACGACGTCGGAGATGTGCTCGCTTAGGTCGTCGTGCGGGGGGGGCGGGGTGAGGGGAGGAGGCGCGGTGAGGGAGGTTGAGGGGGGCGGCGAAGGAGGTGGGGGAGGGGGGTGGGGGGTCGGCGTCAGGGGGGAGGCCGGGGAGATGTGTGAGGTGGGCTGTGTCGTCGGGGGAGGGTGTGGGGGGGGGGCGGTGTCTGGAGCGATGGTTGTGGTGTTGGTGGTGGCCGCCGGGGGGCGGGTTGGGGCGGGGCGGGTGGTGGTCGCTTCCGGGGAAGCGCGGGTGGCATGGGTGGCGTGGGTCGCGTGGGTGGCGTGGGTGGCGTGGGTGGCGTGGGTGGTGTGGGTGGCGTGGGTGGCGTGGGGAGCCGCCGGGGCGGCGAGACCTGTGGTGAGACCGTGGCGGGCGGTGGCCGGGTGGTCGGTGGAGATGTGAGAGGCGGGGCCTGTGATAGGGCCGAGGCGTGCGGTGGCCGGGTGGTCGGCAGAGATGAGAGGGAGGTGGCGGTTGGGTGCGGTGTGGCGGTCTGAGGGAGGGTCTGTTGGGTCGCGGCGGGCGGCGACGGGGGGGGGGGCTTTGAAGCCGGGTGCGGTGTCATGGGTGTGTGGCTCTGCGGTCAGGGCGCGGGCGGGCCGGGACGGCGGGGAGATGTGAGAGAGCGGCGGGATGTGAGGGGACGGCGAGATGTGAGCAGGGTCGGTTGTGGGTGTGCGTGGGTCGGCGTGGGGGGTGGGGTGGGGCCGGCTGGGTCCCTCCTGTAATGACGGGTTGGAGGGGGCGGCGGACTAAAAATCCGCCGGGGGGGCGGGGGCCCCCCGGTCGCGGCCTCTTTTGCTGATACAGACGGCCTCTGAGTGCATGGTCAGGAATTTCCTGACGTTCGCGCAATATGCGCATGCATGTCGATACCTCGACGCCCCCCTCCCCATGGGTCTCGCCGGCCCCCGCCCGGTCGCAGGAGGCCGGGTCACGGTTCCATAAGGGGCAGGGGGCGCCGTGGGATTCCCGGATGTAGGGAATCCTAGTGTCGGTCTGGGGGCGGAGAAGGGGCCTGGGGTCTGGGGGCGGGGCGGGCGTGGTCGGAGGAGCGGGCGGGCGTGGGCAGGGCAGCGGTGGGCGTGGTGAGGGCCTCCATGCGGAGCATGTTGATGGCCGCGGGGTCATGCCATCTGTGTGGGAGCCTCCCGTCCGCGATCCAGGTAAATACCGTCTCCGAATAACGGCGGACGGTAGCCCAGGGGTGGATGAGATTGTCGCGATGGATGGTGAGGGCGTGGGGGCTGAGTCCGGGAAGGGAGTGGGCGGGGAAGGCGGGATGGGCCTCCAGCATGCGAAGGGCGAGGGTGTATTCATCCTTGGTTGCCTCCCCTCGCTTCACCGCCTTCCTCTCCGCCCCCCGTTCTATTAGGTCACAGGGGAAGATGTAATGGGGGGAAATACCTTTGCGTCGGCCGGCGTTGTGAGTGTCGGCCGAGTCGAGGATTTCCCGGACTGCGTCGGCTGCGGAGATGGCTGAGTGGCGGAGGCCCCACCCCTGGTGAAGCGCAGGTAATCGGCGTGGATGGCCCCTGGAGCCGCTGGCAGGGGCGGCGGAGGCGGGTGGGCCCCCCCCCACGGTGTGGAGGGGGGCCCGGGTGGGGTAGGTCTCCTGAGGTGGCGTCGGAGGCGGAGCGGCGGTCGAGGCGGGAGTCTGCTGAGGCGCGGCTCCGCGCTGGTCCCGAGCATCGATTATGTCAAGCCTCGCCGACATCCGCTCCATGGCTGCCACCATGTCGAGTAGAGTGGCCTGCATGGTGCGCCCCCAGTCCGAGGGGGGGTCGCCGGGGGCGGCCCTCGGGGGCTTGGCGGCCTGAGGGGGCGAGGAGGGCGCGGATGAGTGTGTCGAGTCGGCCTCAGATCTGCGCAGTGCCTCCCGGCGGGCGGCGCGCCTCCCCCGGCCTCGTCCGTTGGGCATGGTGTCGTATCGTGTGGTGAGAGTGCCAAAGAAAAAAGTGTAGGAGGAGCGAGTGTCTGGAGGCAGGAGGGCGAGTGGCCCGAGGCTGGGCTGGGGGCGGTTATAAGGGAAGGAGCGGGGGGGTATTATGTAAGAGTCAACGGCTGGAGGAGAAAGAAAAGAGAGGGGGGGGGCGTCCTCCCTCGCCTCGCATCAACCGCAATGCGAGCATTATGACCAATGTTTTCATCCCACTCATGTTGCCATTTGGATTGTATGTGGGTGGCTATTAAGAAGGTAAGCAAAGCCGACACCAAGGTCCGGTTCCTCGGGATCGATGTTGACTCGTGAGTCTTGAGCTCAGCCTTCCACATGATAAGTTAGTGAAAACAAGTGAAGTCCTACACAGGCTCCGTGGTCGGAGTAAAGCCTCCAAGAAAGAATTTGAACGTGTTGGGGGCCTGCTTGCCCACTGTGCGAAGGTTATCAGGGGTGGTAGGACCTTTACCAGATGTATCTACGACCTGATGGCCAAACTAAAGCAGCCCTACCAGAGAGCCCAACTGAATAAGGGGGTGAGGGATGACATATACTGTTGGTTGAACTTTGCTAGCACGTTTAACGGCAAGGCCAAGATCTTGGGGAAGTTCGCCCCCGTTATATCAACGTACAGCGATGCTTCCAACTGGGGTTTCAGGGCCCTACATGGGAACGATTGGTTAGTGGGCTCCTTCATGGGCGGAGCCAGCAAGACTCTTGAGGCCTACGTCGGCCACCACCATGTCATCCCTCCTTCTAACGTTGGTACATCTCACATTAATGTCCAGGAAATGTGGGCTGTCTATGCGGCCTGCCTTCGTTGGGGTCCTGGTTGGGCCGACAGCACCGTCATGATTGTGACCGATAGTGCTGTGGTCCAGGCAGCACTGAACACAGGCAGGTCGAGATGTAAGGGCATTATGTTTTTTCGCCGGTTGAAAATAACTTTGTCTTTAACTCCGTTTATATACGTAGTAGCCTAAATGTTATCTGTGACACGCTCAGTAGATTTAATCAGAATGACAGCGCGGACAGGATTAGGGCAGTTGACGTTGCTGGTGCACTATGCTATGGCCACGTCTTTGATGCCTCGTTTGTCTGTTGCAGGGATATCGGCACTAAAGGAGGAACAGATGGGATATCAGCGCCAGTGTTATGCAAAGAACTCAGCCATCGCGAGGGGGGTGCAAATTCAAAAATATTTAACTTATGTTGATTCATTTAACTCATCTAGGGCCCCTATCCCCTGTTCCACCGAGCAGGTCGCCCTCTATGCTACGTGGCTTGCCTGCTCCTTGAAGTATCGGTCTATCCTCAATTACTTGAGCGGCCTTAACTATTTCCTTAGGCAAAACGGCGAGCCATCTATCGATTATAAAGGTTTTGTTTTGGCCTCCACTCTGAAAGGAATCCGCCGGGTCAAGGGTGATGCACCTCGACGGGCGATGCCACTGCTTCCACACATGTTGCGAAGAATTTTCGCGCTTCTAACAAATAACCCAGGCCATGTTGCTTGGAGGGCGGCCGTTGTATGCTCCTTCAGAGGTCTCTTACGGAAGTCGCAGGTGACCATGTCAGACTCTACTCTTCGTAGGTCTGACTTTGTTTTCTATGACTGGGGGATGCTCTTGACGGTCCGCCATTCAAAGACGATCGAATTCACTGAACGGGTGCTCGAGATTCCAATTGCCAGGTGCTGCGACACCGATGTCTGTGCCGTGCATTGGACGGAGAGACACTTCAGTCAAATCTGGGCGGGCCCATCTGATCCTGCCTTCCGGATCCCATGTTCGGGCGGTCTCTCCTGTCCCCTCTCTTACCACGTCTACCAGGAAACCCTGAAGAGATTTGCCACTAGGGCGGGGCTTGACGCGTCCACCCTCTCGTCCCACTCCCTTAGAAGGGGAGGTTGCACTTTCCTTGCTATGTCTGGGGCCACAATCGAGGAGCTGAAGGCTTGGGGTGATTGGGCCTCCGAGACAGTTTATAGCTACCTGCAGACACCCCTGGGGACGCGGATAGTGAACGACTTGAGGGTGGTCGCGGCCCTTTGCTCGGATGATTTGCGTGTTGGGTTGGAGGGAGTCGCTTAGGCTTCTCCTTTGGCCTGTTATCTCGCTTGCCAGACGCTCAATAAAAGTGTCCGACCCAACACGCGTCTCAATCCTTCCTTTCCTTACGTAGCCATACTTTATAGTACATATAATGAATTATGCAGATATAAATAGGCGGGGTATTTATTATTATTATTATTCCATCATGTTACTTCGATATATTATTATTGCCCAATCGCTGACTTGCCCGGATTTGCCCGGTTGCCCACTACTAGCGCCCCCACCGGGCGCTTCCGCTGCTAATCTGCCCGGCAAGTCACTTCCACTCTAGATTTCAAACTTTTACCGGTATGCCTGTTATCTCGCTTGCCAGACGCTCAATAAAAGTGTCCGACCCAACACGCGTCTCTATCCTTCCTTTCCTTACGTAGCCATACTTTATATACCTATATTCATAAAACTCTGGTATCCTCGGCTCCCAGATCACTAGCAAATTATTTTGGTTAGTGTCTGGTATCCTCAAACTATTGTCCAAAAATCACAATCAAGACAAGTAAGAAAAGATTTAATAAATGCCATTTTATACTGTACTTGTGTCGCGTTGGTTGAATTGTCAATGTTGATATCAACATGGGTAATTTAACCCGCGAAACATGTACACTGCTTTTTATGGACGAGACCATTGGCGCCATCTATATTTTAACCGGGAACTAATAATATCTACCGATTGAGCTGCCACCTGGTGTAATTTACTTATAACTAATCGATGACGTGGCAACTTTACGATCACTTCGACCGGAGCACCTGGACTGGGAGGACATGTCCTTAAGGTTCAGATTTACCGTCCCTCCCACCCAGCTATATAGTGTTCATTGGGTTAGTGTCTGGTATCCTCGAACTATTGTCCAAAAATCACAATCAAGACTAATGTAACGAGTAAGAAAAGATTGAATAAATGCCACTTTATACTGTACTTGTGTCGCATTGGTTGAATTATCCTGATACTGAGCTAACCAGTACTTGTTCTATCCTAGTAATGCCATGTGCCAGGCTAGGTAGCGACACGCATCACTTTTGTAATTCATTAGTTTGACTCGCCCTGGATGATGTCAGTGGTAACCAAGGACGCGAGACAGCAGCGCCACCATAGCACCTCTACCGAATGGCACGGACGCGTGGCCTAACCGGTAGAGCACAGGCTTCCCGTACGGAAGATCTGGAGTTTGAATCCTGGTCCATTCAAAGCAATCACTTATAAAATTGATACTTGTCACTTCCTAGCATGGCACCTGGCATTAATAAGCTAGTGCAAGCACTAGTCAGCACAGTATCAGGATAATCTGACTGTGTGTGATATCGGGCCATGGTGCTGGTGTCCAAGTCTCCCAGTGGGACAGCATTATAAAAGTTGCCATGAGTGCGCACAGCCACAAGTCGGTACCTGTCATGATATGACCTTAGATGTTGTGAGGACGTAAAACCTAAACAAACAAACGACCAAATGGCACGATGGGCCACGCCCATGGACCTCCAAGTGAACAGCTCAGTTTAGCTCAGCACCCGAGCTGTGTGATAACGTCTGCTCGTGCAGTGGTTGTGTCCACCCATACACCCCAAACTAAATGACTCATGATAGGCCTAAGCAGCCTGGTAAAGTTCTAAGAAGAATTGACATTTGCCCAGATAGGGCTTGAACCACCATTCATATGCTATTTTCTGTCAAATACACATAACGATATATGTGATCTATAATGCATTATATATGGTGTGCAGGTATTGCAGGTATTGCAATACCTCAGGCAGTCTGACGCCCCTGCCTTGCAGAGTTGTAAACCACTGTCTTGTGGTACAGGTTCTTGACAGAACCGAAGGCTAAGGGAGCAAACCCTAAACAGAAAACCATGTCACTGTGGCAGCATCAAGGGCAGTTGATGTTTCGAACTCCCAACATCTCCTGACCAGCCACTGCAGGGATAAATAGTTTTGCGCCTGTCTGGACATGTTCTTGCCGGTGTGAAACCTCTGTTTGCTCCCCGAGAGAGTGCCGCTGGTAACTTGCAAAAGCCAGCAGCACTTCAACACTTTTGCCGGCAGCTTTCATGAAATGGACCGACTCATGGACATCATTCACACAGCAGAGAGCTAAATGGAGAGCGGCAGTCAAGTAATGAAAGTAGTCTTTGTCGCATCGCGTCGACAGCATGATGATGATGATGAATGCATTATGCAAGTGTAAAGACACGTAAGGGAATTATTATTATTATTGCTATACTCCGTAAGACCCAATACTGTACTGGTGGTGCGACCTGCGGCCTCCTCACCTCCACCAGATGTAGACCAGTGTCAGTCACACTGGAGGATTGATATATTATATGTAATGAAGGAGGCTGGAAGTCGAATGTAATGTTATACATAAGGGCGACATCATTTATTCTCAGTTATCTTGGTAATGTATGACAATATAACATGGTCTTGGATGAATAATCATCATCAATAGTATTTAGTCAATAATCAATGCACTATACAATATGGTACACCAGACATATTGGAATCATCACATCAAATGACATCTGGCTGGGCCAACTGCCAAGGGCCGAAGCCCGACCCAGCCAAGAAGAAGAAGAAGAGAAAGAAGAGAAGAGAAAAAAACAAACTATGTTCAACTATGTACATAGATCAATAGAGGCTGCTACTCGCATGTCATTTAGAATACGGTCAGAGATAGGCAAGGTAATGTAACGATAAACACAATCGGACTTCCAATCACCATGCGCCTTAATCTCCTCTATAGTTGCACCTTGCATGTGCAAAAAGGTGCAACCACCCTTCCTGAGCGAATGACAAGAGTAATCGACAGGGTCGAGCCCTGACAATACACACAAATATTTAATTGTTGATTGAAGAACAGCATAAGACAATGGTTTATTGCCCCCTAAAGGAGAAGGAACTTGAAAAGCTGACGCGTTGCACAACAGAGGCATCTGACTAAAATGCAATTTCGTCCAGTGGACGGCGCATAGGGCCTTATTCTTCAAAGCAGAAATTGGAATAAGTAGTTCACGCTCACTAAATTGAATAGTTTTTGAATGTCTGACAGAGATAATCATCCCCCAAGGGAAAAACTCAAAATCTGCCCTTCTGAGGGTCGAATCGGACTGTGTCAACTGACACTTACGCAGCAGTCCTCTAAAGCCTGTTAAGATTGCAGCCCTAGTAGCAATATGCCCATGGGAGTCAGACAAAAATTCAAACATTAATAATAAATTGGAAGGTAAAATAGGCTTAGCAGTCTTTACTTCACACCCAAGAATCCGCTTGACGCCTCCCAAAGTAGTCTTCGCTGTGTGGTTCTTATAGTCTATGGGCTCTGAATCCTCAGATCGCAACATTTTTTTTAAAGCAGATAAGTAATTAGTAATAGAACTATATTTCACGCTATGAGATAGCCAAGCTATATATATAGCAACCTGACTGGAGGGGCAAGGCAAAGGAGCTAACAACCCACCAAATTGGTCGATGAAAGTAAAATACTTCCTTATTTGCATAGAACGCGTAGCATGACTATTAGGTGCGTAATACTGCATCGAAATTGTCCTCGCCTCCGTCCGCAGCGCCTCCAGCTCTATAACACAATGTCTAGCGAATTAATGAAAAAGATGAGAACAACAAAGAACTTTCAATTTATCAACATCTGATGTGGGCTATCCCACCTACTGATACCATCACAAACTATATTGTAATCAGTTTTTATATGAACTGCCGATATATTAAAATTATAACGAACAGATAACCAAAATATCCGTTTTATGTAGTCCATTATGACTTGATTCTTAGCAACACCCTTCACCAGAGCTGATCGAACAGTATTATTATCCGTTATAAATACAATATTACGGTCTCTCCAGTACCTACACCAATGGTCTACGGCTGCCACTACGGCCCACATTTCTTTAATGTTTATGTGCGCTTGAGCCACCTCCCTAGGAGCTACGACTCTATGGTGAGCAAGTTTCAGGATAGGTCGGTCATCATTGAAAAAACCTACACACCAGTCTGAACCATGCAGCGCTCCATAGCCTTGCTGAGACGCATCCGTATACACTGATAAACTATCCTTTTGGTTCAACAACATTTTTTGCTCACCATTAAACTGATCTACGTAGCTCAACCACCACTGTATTTCTTCCCATACGGCATTATTTATCCTATATCTATGATAAGGGAGTTTTAAAGCGCGGACAGCTGCATGAATTCACGCAGAAAATGACCGCCCTCCTCAAACGACTACCAAACAGTGTGATAAACGACCTCCCAAACGCTCCAGCTCTTTCCGAGTAGCTTTCTTCCTACCAACAAATTCACCAAGATGGAATTTCAGTTTTTCCAATTTATCAGCCGGTAGCCTAACTTTCATAGCTACACTATCTATTATAATGCCAAGAAATCTAGCATTCGTGGAAGGACTAACCACTTTTGAAAAATTAATATAAAAACCCAATTTCCTCAATATAGAAATTAATTCTAACTTTATTTTCAACACAGTTCTTGTAAGTACTACCTAATACCACAAAATCATCCAAGTAATTCACAATTCGATCATTACCATGCCTAACTGCACAAGCGTAGACGTAATCCGATAATTTAGTGAAAATGTATGGACTGGAAGAAAGCCCCATAGAGAGCCTATTATCCAAAAAATATTCCTTCTTACCATCAATTTCCCATATTAAACCCTGCCTACACCGTCTGATGGGTGAATGCTGACGGCTCGGTATGCATCCTGTATGTTGATTACAGCTATATAATCTTCATGCACAAGCAGGTCCAATAAGGTGTCTACACTTTTGTAACGGAATTTAGAGCACGTTTCAGAGACAAAATTATTAACCGATTTACCATATGGCTTACTACAGTCTATTATAACTCTGAAGCCAGAACTACCGGGCTTAGGTACACAAAACATGTTATGGGAGCAAGTAGGCAAAACATCAAAGGCCGAAATGTAGCCCTTGTCAACTTCAGCTTGCAATTTAGATTTTATGAATAAATTATGAGTATTATTATTTTTGCTTGTATAAGTGCAAGTATAAGAATTATTAAATTGTTCATCAATAATTTTAAAACCGAAAATGGCTCCATGCAGGATAAACTCCCAGTCAGGGTCAGTGTCTCCTTGGAAAAAAGATTCCACAAACACCCGACAAGGCTTTATCTGAGCTGCAACACCAGCAGTTTTATGCGTACAACCACAACAACCTTGAAAACAGCCATAAGCCACCACAAAAGTGCACTCAACTGACATCCTAGTATGTTTAGCATAAGGAGTGACTATATAGCTATTACCTGTACTAGAAACATTTAACCAGTCTACGCTAATTGGCTTCCAAGCTGGTAGCCATACCTGCCCACTATTGGTATAATCAAAAGGTAAGGCGTCATGCACCGGTATCACATGCTCGGTTAAATTTAGCAGAGTTGGAGAAGCACACCCTTCACCCTTCTTAACTATAGCCTCATTAACACAGTAATTACTACTAGCTGTAGCCTTGATAAGTGGCTTTAAATGATTAGAATTAGTTTTAATATCATTACAGCACTTATTCCTTTTTTTAACATTAACCTTATTCTTTCAATCTCTACGGCATTTTGAACGCTTATGGCTATGGCTACCGCACCGCAAACACCAATGCCCGTAGTCACACGTCATATTGTCACGTGAACAACCCTGCTCACCATTATGTGCGAAACACGGCTTTTTCCCGTCTCGCGTGAACAGACGATTTGACGCGTTAGTTGTGCTAGTATTGGCTACACCAGATTTGTTACCGTCTTTAATATTTTCATACGCGTAATGTCTTAGCGACAAGTCGCTATTCCCTACCACAAATGCCTGAAAACCTTGCTTTTGCGCTAATTTTCGAACGCCTGTATCATACGCTATGTGAGCATTATTAGTGAAATTATTATGCTTCGCTTTAGAGCTTAGGTAACTTATGTGGTTTAGCATAGCTTGACAAGCTTTTAAGTCCTCATACGCACTACTGTCTTGAAACCACGCACAGGTAGCCTCGACTAGTTCATGGGGATTCAATTTTTTTACTTGCTTTCTATCGACTGTATGGTGCTTGAGGGTCCACTTACGCTGCCGCCTTCTTTCCGAACTGGGTGTTCGACTCCCAGAGCTGGACGATGACGAATGTCTGCGCCGGTGACACCGGCGTGCATGACCAGACTTGCTATGCCCCCTCTCTTCCGAAACGTCCAACGCACGCAGCTTCTCCACCACGAGTTTACGCTGCTTCCTCAAGGCCGCCACTCGCCGCTTCCGTTCCAATGCGTCTACTTCTGTCTTCAAAGCTGCTTCTTCCGCCGACAAATTGTCGTCTGCCGACACACTAGTCGCGCCACGCACTTCTGCCTTAACCTCTGTAGCCATTTTCTGCTTTGCGTCTATCAACGGATGCACCCTTGTTGCCCGCTTCGTACTTGCTGCTAACCGCTTCGGACACAACTCGTTTACGGGCAATGCGTGTTTTTGGCCACATGGACCGCAATAATCAGACATGTGTTGCATATGTCTGGGAACGCCCCCTATCACACGCACAAAAAAAAACGCAGGTGTTGCTTGGGGTGCAGCTGGCAGGCAAGTGGCAAGTCCAGTGCACCTTGGCCCGGTGGGAGGCGTACGCGGACAGCAGCGCCGCCCGTCTCCCTGGCATCGAACCCGGGAACCACAATCGTGGTAATTAGCAGAGAAGTAGTATAGCCGGAGTCCTTCTGACTTACATCCGTATACAGAGGGTCTGTATACGCGCTATATACCAAATTATGATGTCCAGCATTCTAAATTAAGGTTTGTATCATCAAATTGTTAAGGAGGTAGATATTCTTCTTGCTGCAGTAAATGGAAATCGCGCAGATATCCTGTGAGTTTCGCACGCATGTGCATAACTAACCCAAATACTGTGAGAGCAATTTTCCATAATGGGAATAATATGGGAACAAATTAAAACCAATTAAATGGCATGTTGGCCTATGCTTGATTAATTCATTTCAGCGCTTTCTTTTCGAAACTTCTTCAAGTGGTGCCCTCTGTAGCGGAGTGGTTAGAGTATCTGACTTTTTTTCTAGATCAGACTCCTAATATAAAGCTTGGTGGTTCAATTTCCCGTGCCATCACCTCTGTCAATTTGGATTTCCACTGCTGTGTATAACTTACAGCATCATCAAAGGCCAGTTGCTCTTATACAATGTCTATGTGGTGTTGGAGGTTAAAAATCCCTTGGTTCGGTAACAGTGTATGCTCTGGCTTTCAATTGATCAAATGTCTAATGGTGAAGAAAAGACTATTCAGACCTAACCATGATAGGCAGTATAAATGTTCAATAACAAAGACATATCTGTATATAAGACTCTTACCTTGAATCCACCAGCACTTCTAAGTCCGTCAGACGTAAACTTCAGGTATATGTATCGTCTAGTTGACAGTGTACTGCTGGGAATGCCGTAACCACACAAGCGCCTTACAGGGGTTCCATGAGTGTAAAGTATGAGCCTGTCAGATATACATGACACTGAGTGGTCAACTTGAAACCAGGTGAATGCGGCTAAAACTTTCTGCAAGACAAAAATAAGAC
>CM059191.1:97244661-97261705 GCA_030323885.1 Branchipolynoe longqiensis
CTAACATTGCAGAAGACCATAGAGATATGTGAACTGAGCGAATTTGAAGCAGCAGAGCTGGAAGGTAAAGCAACAGGAGAGGAAACAAGCAAAGTAGACAACATATTCAAAGGAGCTGGCACATGGGCACCATGGCCACCGGTGCCATGCCCACCGGCACCATCTTGGAAGCCATCTTGGAGACCGCCCCTCCCAACCAAACAACAACAGTCGCACCATGTGCGGCAACTGCGGCTACACGCATAGGAGAGGTCTATGCCCGGCTCAAGGGAAGGCATGCATCAAATGCCAGAAGATTGGACACTTCACAAAAGTATATCAAAGCTGTCAAACTCCAGTCCATGAGGTACAGATGGAGGAATCCCATCAGATACCGTAAAATTCAGATCAGGTGAGTCTTAGATAGATGTGCTGATTGCCAATCTGTTCAATGGTGAATTAGGCATTGAGGACAATAACAAGATGGATATCTGGATCGCCACGATCTCAATAAACAACGTTCTTGTGCGATTTATACTGGACCAGGGTCGGAGGCCAATGTACTCCCACAGCACATTCATGACAGGTGTGATTATCTGGAAGCAACCAAGTGTACATTGGTAACATTCTCGGGAAATCGGATTATCCCGGAAGGTGCTGCGCGACTCAGGATCAAGGACAAGATGATCACATTCCAAGTCATCAATGTGGGGCATCCCATACTAGCCAAACATGCATGTGTCGACCTAAACATGTTAGCCAGGATTCATGACATTACGAAGCAAAAAACAGAGAACAGTGACATACCGAAACAGTGCATGAGCCCAGATGCAAAAGAATTGGTAAGCCGTTATGATGATGTCTTCAAAGGACTAGGTCTAATCAAAACAATTGCCATTAGACATGTTGATTGCAATGCTGCACCCTGAATAGATCCGCCATGTAGAATCCCATATGGTATCAGAGATAAAGTGCATAAAGAGTTAGGATTGATCGAGGAACAGATAGAACCCACCGACTGGGTGAACTCGATCACTTCCATACATAAGCCAGATGAAATCAGAATCTGCCTGGATCCTACCAAGCTCAACTGGGCTGTTAGGGGTCCTTTTCATACTAAGACGATCAAAGAAATTTTGGCAAATACCACAAAACCAAGGTTTACCTCAGTTTTAGATGCCCAATCGTGATACTGGCAAATACAACTAGATCCAGAAAGCTCACGCCTGTTTACATTTAACACCCCGTGGGGGCGGTTCCAGTACACCAGTCTACCCTTCGGCGTAAAAACCGCAGGAGACATCTTCATACAGGAGATGGAACGATTGAGCGTGGTTGGGATCGTGACAGATGACATCTTAATATGCGGTTTGTCTATTACTGAGCACAATATACAGCTGAAAGCTGTATTAGAAAGGGCCCGAGCAGTCGGCTTTAAGCTGAATAAAACAAAATCCAAAATATGCCAAAAACAATTAACAACAGTTGGGCACTTACTGACTCAAAAGGGGGTCAGACCAGAACCAGGCAGAGTCCATGCTATTTTTTAATTTTTTTTATATTGAGGCTGTATTTATACTGTCCATAGCATGTAAGCCCGGGTACCCAGGCTTGTTTTCAATGCTGGCCAGCTGTACTGTTGGTGTTGTCTTACCAAGCAATAGCTGCTGATAAGTTATTTGATTGTCTGCATTTCAGTAGCAGATAATCTGTTGGTACATTTAGTAGCCTATGTTAGTTTTTTTGGGCCCTCTTCGCATTGTATTTTTGTTCTATTCTTATTACTATGTTAGTTGTTTTCTTAAGGTTCTATGTTAGTGTTTTAGGGTTTACTTGGGAAGAGTTTTCCACATTTTTCTACTTAATTCTATACTAGCCTATTTGATTTACATGTCCATAGGCCTGTATGTAATAGGTGGTTGAGTTATGTTTGTTTGAATTTGATTTGATTTATATTGTTGTTGGATATGTTATCTGGCTTTTATATTTCCGGTTATCCCGCCCTGGGCTGTCCAGTTGGTGGACCATGACATATCACCTGCCCCCTTGTGGTGCAGCTCAGTTGGGGTTTCCAGTTTTAATTTTGCACAGATATTTTCTGCACGTTTTTAGATCAGGGATTTGTCTTTCTTTCACCATTTGCGCATTCCATGCCTTGGCAGCCATTTCCAGTGTGCTCCTTTCATGGGCTTTGATCTGGCTTCTGGTCTGCATTAGTAGTGGTGCCTTGTGTGAAAGTACAACGTCTGAACACTTTGACTTCTGGATACTGAATGGTTTATTCACAGCCTAGGGCTCACTGAACCCGCCAGCTAAACTTTCCATGATGTCATCTCATTAGCAATAGCATAATCCTTTGTCTCAACCTCTGCATCTCGTTAACATATATTAGCCACACACCTATAAGTCTATTACGCATATATCACATCCCACCCTCAAAGTATTTCTGAAACATGAAAGGATTCAAAATAACCATCAACATAGCACATAACAATCAAACGAATGCACAATAACATATATGCATACTTAACTGAAACACAAGTCCTTGCAAATGTCCAAGTGCCGTATGGCACTTAAGTCCTTCACTGTCCGGCTGTAATGCCTCACGTTATAAATTGTCCATTACACATTCAATATCAAAACACAGCTGAAAATATAACTTAATCCTACATGCATAATCAGGTGACCTGACCTACTTAGATTAGCCTCACTGTTTACATTCAGCAATGAAGCTGACCTACTTTGCGTCTGCCCGACCGGCTTGGACCGCCCCCCCATAGGTGCCCTGATAATCTGCACTTGGTTTCTCTATAACATATTACCTGACTCGTTCAAAATTTGATATTCTCTCCCCGAAACACCAGTCCGACCCAAAATAACCCCTTTTTTCCATTCCCCAGCATGATTTTTGTATTTCATTTTATCTCTGACTTTCATAGGTTTGTGCGGCTTTCCACACTTCTTGTCATGAAACGCTTTCTGACTTTGCTGCCGTTTTGCCGTCTGGACTTTCTTTGGATTTTGCGTTTCAGGCACCAACATTTCTTCCGCCATCGGCAACCTGCCCCTCAGCCTTCTGCTCATGAGCAGCTGAGCTGCAGATGCATTCAGGATGGGCAATGGAGTGTTACGATAATTCAGCAAAGCTAACTGAAAATCTGAACCAGTCTTCTCTCACTTCTTTAACATGTCCTTGACCGTTTGCACAAACCGTTGTGCTGCGTAAACTCCCTATACTCATGGCTCTTAAACTGCGGACCATTGTCCGAAATGATTTGACTAGGAATACCGTGCCTTGCAAAATTATCCTTAAACGCTTCAATAACAGTGACAGACTACGTATCGCCCAACAGCGTCACCTCTGGATATTTCATGTACTAATCTACAGTTATCAGGTAATTTTTATGGTTTAACTCAAACAAGTCTGCCCCGACTTTTTCATACGGTTGACAGGCGATCCGGTGATTTATCAATGGCTCGTTATGCAAACTTTTCCGGTTGTTTTGGCAAGTGTCACACCGACTGACTTTATCTTCAATTTGCTTATCCTGACTTGTTTTCCCAGATTCTTGTGAATGTCTTTGATAACCTTTGTCCTACCGTGGAAAAGTGGGTATTTAGTTTGTTTGCTGCATCACTATCTGTGTGCGTATTTCCATCCTTATCCTGGAAGCTTATGCGTTCTTCTATCTTATTTGTGGGGAATAGTAAGCTTACATTTTTCCAGAACTTATTTGCGTTTCTTCCCCAGTCCTTGTCTTGTTTTATTATATATTTCTTTTTTGCTGTCCTTACTGCTTTGAGGGAGTTGTTTCTGGCAGTATTATAGACCCTTTTATCCTCTGGGTCTTTAGTACGTTTCACTTTGTCACCTAGCTTTCGTTTTGTTGCGATATGCGTTAACAGTTCCCTGTCTACCCACGGGTCTTGGTTTCTCTGTATTTTTAGTTTCTTTATGGCACACATCTCATCTAATGATTGTTTTATTTCTGTGACAATATTATTCCAGTGTCATCTCTGTCTGTTGTGAGGTTGTCTATATTTTCATATAGGTGGTTTTTTAGTGTTTATTTTGAGTAGTTTTTTAGGGATCTGCCCATCTTATATTCATATTGGCTTGTGTTTTTGAGTTTTTTCCTCATTACATATATTAGCTCATGGTCACTTATACCCCAGCTTCTAGTGCCGCATTTTGTGGCATGGTTTGAGTTGGTTAGTATTAGGTCAATTGTTGAGCTATTGTTTCCTAGTCTTGTGCTGTCTGTAATAAGTTGCTGTAGCCCTAGGATTTTGATAGTGGTTTGTAGCATTAGTTTAGTTTTGTCGTTGCTACTGTAGTTTATGTTGAAGTCCCCTAGCGCAAAGATTTCTGCATTTGTTAGTTTTCTCACTGTATTTATGCTTTTGTCTAGAGTTTCAAGGAATGTTTCAATATCCCCGGATGGTGGTCTGTAGAGGCATGCTATGGCTATGTTAGCCTGCTTCTCGTTTTTTATTAGGGACCATAGTAGCTCCAGGTGTTCATTTGAGTTGTTTGCTATTTTTAGGGCCTCATTGTCTAGATCTTTTTATGTTTTGCAGTAGATTGCAACACCTCCACCTTTTTTTGTTTGGTTTGCTATGTTAATTTGCTGTCTGTCATTATGTACAAGCCTATATCCTTCTGCGTTGAGGGTGTTGTCTTGATGGTTGTCATTGAACCATGTTTCTGATAGTGTTAAAACATCAAGATTTTCAATTATTAGGTGCATTTTTATTGTGTCTATTTTATTGGATGCACTCTGGCAGTTTAGGTGGGCAAAGTGCGTGCCCCTTCCCAGCCTGCATTCAATTTCATCTACCATCTTTCGTTACCTTTAGGTCTGGCGTTTGTTAGATTTCGCGAGTTTTTAACTTTGTTTAGATTGTTTTATGGGCGTATGGGCTGGTGCATACAGTACATATGGCCCGTTTTGTTATATGGTTTCATACATTACCGTAGACTGCACTTGTGCGAGTGGAGGGGAGGTACATGCCCTGGAATGGGTGTTAGTTATACACAGTATTTCTAGTGCTTTAAATTTTGGTTAGTGGTATTTTATGAAAAGTTGATTTTCCGGAGCCAAGCGACAAAGTAGGTATGCAGCGATTTCTTGGCATGGTTGGGTATGTGCACAAATTCATACCCAACATGTCAGAAATCGCAAACCACTGCGCACGCTCCTATCAAAGGATGTCGCTTGGCACTGGCAAAATGAACAACAACTAGCATTTGATGCTTTAAAAGAGAAATTAAAGTCAGCCCCATTACTGGCCTATTATGACAGTTTTGAGTTGATTGTATTACAGGTAGATGCATGCCAATCGGGATTAGCGGCAGTCTTGAGGGGAAACCTGTGGATATGGCCTCCAGGGTGTTAGCTCACGCTCAATGTAATTACGCAACAATCAGGAAGGAATTACTGGCCATCTGTTTTGGTTGCAGACGATTTCATGATTACATTTTCGGCCAAGAAAGACTAGTGGAGACTGATCACACACCCCTGGTGGCCATCATATCCAAACAAATCCACACGCTCTCAGCCTGAATGCAGTGAATCCGCATGCGGCTGCAGAATTACAACATCACGATCACACATGTTAGAGGTAAATTAATGCTTTTTGCAGACGCACGGTCCAGGGCACACAGCTGCAGCCTACATCCAGTAAATCGATTCGATGGCCCCTTAAATGTGACAACAATAGAAGCCCAGTCAGGCATATTAGAAAGAATCACTCAAGAGTACAAAACAGACAACACAATGAGAGAACTAAAAAATCAAAGCGAGAATGGTTGGGAAACACCATTTCAAAACCTACCACCCCAACAGAGACACTATCAACCATACATATAAAGATGAGCTTACTATCGAGGATAATCTGGTGCTAAAAGGAAACCGAGTTCTGATACCACATGAAATAATACACACCATGTTAGACATCTTACACGAATCACATGCCGGAATTACAAAACTAAACAATTACCAAGAGATTCTGTGTTCTGGCCTAATCTAATAAACAGATAGGAGAAAATATACAGATGTAACACATGTCAAAATAATAGCAACACTTTGCACTAAGAACCCTTGATCAATCACAATATCGAAAGCATTCCCTACCACAAGATAGGAGAAGATGTGTTCGAAATTCACAACAAAACGTATATTTTAATTGTAGACTATTATAGCAAGTACCCCAAACTAGACCAAATTAACGATACCACTTCACAAACAGTAATAGAATCGCTAAAACAAAACTTTGCACGACAAGGCATACCCAGTTACGTTGTCTCAAACAACAGACCACAATTTCGGACTGAAGAATATAAAATATTCGCAAATCACTCCCAATTCACCCCCATATACTCCAGCCCGTTATAACCATGTAGCAATGGACAAGTCGAAAGATTTGTCCAAACCATCAAAAACATGATAAAGAAATGCACAGCTGACCAAACAGATATACATCTAGCAATGCTTAATTACAGAAATACATCATTAGAAATTAGCATTATGACTGGGATCCGGAACACAATTTGTTGATTATGGTTAGATATTTTGAATGAGTGTTCAAAAGTGTTGTGCATTATTTTGATTACATTAAATTATATTTTCAGCAACGGGTTCAGAATTATTGGTTTACTAACATAATATATGGGTATGAATAATGTGGGGTATTTACAATGAATGACTAAAAACCTGTCGTGAATCGTTGATATGTGGACATATTTCAGAGAATGACCAAAGTTTTCAACATCGAAATGCGGGCTCGGCAGCTTCATGGCCATACTCACCACTGGACTGGTTCCCGAGGGGGATCTTTTCAGCCAGGACGGAGTGCTGGGCCCATATGCATGACGCGGTGTTAGCTTACACTCAGTGTGTTTGCGCTAACACCAATCCTTGCATACTGAGTTTTCGCCACTAACCTAGAAATGCCCCCCAAAACCAGTTTTGGCTCGCTAACACTGTATCATGCATACGGGCCCAGGTGAGGGACCAGGGGGAAGCATGGTCCATCAATGCGATATGGCAGCTGGTGGTGATAGCTAGACGACCAGTGCGCCCACCCATAGCCAGATGGATCGCTGCTGTCGAGAAGTGCATAGCCCGCACAAACAACCAATGGTCGGAAGTGAAGCGGAACTGGGGTAAGAGACTCAATCAATCAATAGTTCCGTCCTCTAGTCGAGGGTTGGATGCAATGGTTCTCCACTTGTCCCGATGTTGTGCTGTTCTGATAGACTGTGAATAATTCAAGCCTGTCCACTGTGAAATATTTGTAAACCATGATGTTCTTGGTCTCCCTCTCCCTCTGCTGCCATTCACCTTCCCTTCCAACAATGTACGGTATATTGAACTCTGACGAATGATGTGGCCAAAATAAATAAGTTTCTTTGTCTGTATAGTGGCAAACAAGCTTTTCTTATTTTTAATTTTTCTGAGAACTTCTTTGTTGGTGATCTTCTTTGTCCATGATATTTTCATCATCCTTCGATAAGTCCACATCTCAAATGCTGCTAAACGTTTGTACATTTTCTTAGAGATTGTCCATGTCTCTGCCCCATACATTAGAGTAGACCACACATAACACTGAAGAATACGCTTCCTTGTTTGTATTAATATCTTACTTGATGTTAACACTCTATACATTTTGGAGAATGTTGTTCGGGCTATTGTTATCCTTCTTTTAATTTCTTCCTCACATCTCCCATCATTTGTAATCTTTTGTCCGAGATATATGAATTCGGATACTTGTTCTATGTTTGTGCCATCTATGGTTATATTGACATTTGGTTTATCTGTCTTTTTACTTATAACCATTGTTTTGGTCTTCCTGGCATTCATCTTCATGTTGAATAGTATTCCAGCTTTATTGATTCTATTCACTATATCTTGTAGGTTTTTCTCACTGTGTCCTAGTATTACACTGTCATCGGTATATCTAAGATTGTTGATGTTCATGCCACCTATTGTCTAAGAGACTAGAAGCCATCAAAATCCAGCTTTCCGAGGGACCGGAGCTGAGTGAGGAGGGACCGGCAAGGGTAAAGCTGTCCCCCTTTGACTTTGTAGGTGTGGGGGCATCTTGGCTGTTCGGGGAAGGTACCCAGGACCAACTGGACCGAGTTGACAAAGTTGGCAAATGGGGCCAGTTATGTACCATGACACTTGAGCATAATCAGGGCGTGATCCTGACCCTGATGAATGGCACTCAAAATATACAACAAGAACTGGCCCATAGGATGGGGATGGTGGAGGAAACGATGGAGGAGGCTCTGGCGATGGTAAGAAACCAAATTAAGATGGTGGCGGATAAGTTGAGGCTAGAGCACAGAATTTTCCATTATATACAAGTAACCGAGACAGATATGGCGGTGTACCGTGCCAATCAGGCCCAACATCACCGTCTGGAAATGCAACTAGAGAGGGGCGAGCTCATGGAGGACCTCCTGGGGAACCGGGGTAGAATAGTTCCCTTGCACCCCCTTGCAGGTCGTAAACCTTGCGGCTCATGTTGGTGGAGGAAGGGATGCTGGTGCATGAGTACTGCAACAGTGCAAGGGGCCAAGGCTCCTTGTGGACCAACACTTCACTTTGGCCTCGACTTCATCTAGGCGAGAGGTTGGAATGGCCCGTTTCAATCAATTGGCTGGTCATGCCAAGCCCTAGGTAGATTAATGGAGAATGGATATATATATAGTACAACAACTGTATTTATATTTATATTTACACAATTACCAAGTCATTCTTCACTTCCTAGAAGCTGGTGGCTAGGGTCAATCTAGTACTGGTTATGCTTTTTTTCCTCCATGCTAGAGTATATTATCCTCGTATCCCTGGTGTGTATCTGTCGGTTACCACAGTGCTACACACCCCAATTTTGAGGGCTCCGTGGTGGGTGGGGAGCGAGGATGACGAACCAAAAACAATTCAATATGGATACCCAAAACCCCCCAAATAATAAGAAAAGATTACCAGACACGGAAAAGAAATCGGACTCTGATTCGCACTCACCTCCGAATGCTGATGATTGGCCACGGTTCATTATGATTGAATCATTGAATGATGAGGCATCAGTGGCCAAACTTTCCCCTTTTGCCATTCATAAGGGCATTATGGGAATCGGTGGCACAGTCAAAGACGTGAAGAAACTACGAAGTGGACATATTCTGGTGGAGTGTGCTAAGAAAGCGCATGCCGACAATCTGCTACGTGCAAGCAAGCTAGCAGGCGTCGGCATCAAGGCCTCTCCTCATCAAACTCTCAACTCTAGCAAAGGAGTAATCCGGACTAGAGATCTTGATGGTGTTGATGAGGATGAGATAGCACATGAGCTCAAGTCTAAGGAGTGTTAAACGTACGAAGGATAGTTATAAAGAGGGATAACAAGTCCATAAAAACGGGACATATATCCTCACGTTTGGCAAGCCTTTTCCGCCCAAGAATTTGAAAATTGGATACCTTAGTGTGAATGTGGATGTCTTCATCCCAAACCCACTTTGATGCTTCCAATGCCAGAAGTTTAGTCATGGCAAGGATAGATGCAAAAATGAAATCATCTGTTTTAAGTGCGGTCAAAAAGGTCATGACAACACCAGTTGTCAAAACCAGGCAAAATATTCCAATTGCCTGGGTGACCATATGGCCATATCTAAAGACTGTCCTGTCTGGAAAAAAGAAAAGCTAAAAATTCAGCAGATCAAGACTGAGAAGCGGCTAAGCTACCCAGAAGCTCGAAGGCTGGCTGAGGCGAATACTCCCTCGCCAATCACCAAGAGCTATGCGGCGGCAGCCAAAGCCTCCAACAGGACAATTGAATGCCAGACTGAACTGACGTGGTTGACTGGAGGGAAGCCCACTGCCTTCACCCCAGTCCCAAATCCGATGCCGGTTTCGACCAAAAGTAATAATTGTAATAATAGTATTGCCGTGCAGACGCTGGCCGAGCCGGCGATGCCCAAAAAGAAGAACAATTTGTCGGACCGAGTTCCGAAGGGATCTTTGACCCCTATGGACAAAATGTCCAGGGGGTCATCGATCTCCAAAAACTTAACAGCAAATAGATATCGGGTGCTGGCTGATATTGAGATGCCTGAGGCGTGGACTAGGGAGAAGGAAGCAACATCCGGTACAGCAATCTTCACCTAATTATTCAGGAAAAAATGAGCTTAATGATTGGAATTCCTCATGTTTTCTTTTTGGCACAAGCAAAAGGTAATAGTCATGGCAGGGTGTTGTGGGCGGGCCCTAGTCCACGACTACCCAAGGCTTGTACCTCGGGAAAACAAGAGTTATCACCAAGGTAAGATTCGTCTAACTATACTATTTTACCTCCGTACTAAACCTCGGCTACTCGAGGCCGAAGGAGAGATTTACGTAACCTCATTTTTATCCTCAACCATCTAACAACATAATAATGTATCAGTTAGAAAACATAACTTAAACTGTTCACACTCACGCAACCTTTTTTAGTTGGTGAGTAGTTGGGTGGCAACCCCGCTTGTCTTCTCTAGTCGTTTGTTGTAATGTTTTGCAAACCACTTCGCCGTCTTCCAGCCGGCGTGTGATAGGATCCTCTTTACTGAGATCCCCAAATGTCTTGCCTTTGAGGCCATTGCCCCTCGCGTAGAGTGCGAAGCATAGCGTTGAGTATCGACGCCAGCTGCCTTGAGCACATTAATCGTCCATCTGGCGAGCGTGTCTCTGGAGATAGCCTTATGCGGCTTTATGAAACTTACCATAAACTGTCTGGAATTACATATTCCTTTGTCTTGGATATATAAGCCCTAATGGCTGACACTACCCACAATTTCCTGTCATGTGGGAAACTATTTAAATGAATCAAGGAGAGGGGATCTCCTGTACTGTTTGATTTTAATAAGTTGTCCAAATCAAAAATGGCCTCCTTGTCATCAATGTCTAGGCCAGTAAGGAAAAAGGGGCAACACCTGCTTGGGCCATATGACCGGTTACCAAAAGTAACAATACAGCTAATTTGTAGCCTAGCTGTTTAATCGATAAAAGTCTATTACTAGACCATTTTTGGAAATAACTTAAATACCCCTGAGACCTCCCAAAACCTACTAAACTATAGTTTCGGAGGGTTTCTTTCATATACTGATCTCATGAAACACTGACAAACTTGTGTTTCCCAATTATTTCTCCGTCAATCCTTGGTAAGATGACCGATAGAGCTCATCGAGCTGCATTAATGGCTCCATAACCTCATCCATCATCCTGCATCATTCGTAAGAGGCAGAGTAGCTCGGAGATGGAAGGTTCCATTGGCTTAACTGTATGTATTAGACAAAAAATGCCCCCTTTTGTGGATGGAATCAAAATTATTTATGTAACTTGTTATTCTTTCTTGATTCAAACAAATCAATTTGTTGAGCCAATATCATCATTTAATGATCAGTACAAATGATCATGCTGAGTAACTTTATCTAATCCAAACTGTCGTAAATCTGTGTTCCGAAAAGAAATGCCAGAAGGAGTGTTTTTAAACACATCTCCGCGAATCATCAATGCTTAAAATTTATCCGCCTGCGTGTAGGAAAAGTATAAAATCCTTGGCTCCTAAGCCTAATACTTCCAACCATGGCTGGGCATCCCAATCAGGGACTATCAAAGCCCTTCTTGCTACTCTGCCGATTAGACTGAATATTTAGGAAAATGTAATAAAGATTTATTTTCCCCAATCAAAGAGAAAACATCCACTTGCCAAAAATATAGGCTGTGGATGCCATGAAACCAATTTTATAATATGTTATTAATTCATGATGCCAACAAAATTATATGTGGCTTTCCCAATTCCAAATTAATTTCACTCACTGATTATATGGGTTGGACACTGTCCCTCCCATGTTGCGAATGTAGGCCATTGGTGTAGTACTATCTGTCAACATTTTGACATAGCCTTTGGGCATGCAGACTAAACTACATAACCCTAACTACACCGCTCTCAACTCTAGAACATTAATATGATCTAAACTTCTTCATCAAGCCATCGGCCTTCAACATTTTCCTTTAGTTCTATCTTATGCTAAACCATTTGGTAAACAGGTAAATTCATATAGTTGTTCATTCCAACAAACCTTACAAATGTTTGGTCTGTTTCATAAATTGGTTGGTAACTGCCTGTGAGCAGCTCGACTGTGACTGGGCCATAATGAATGAATTGGTCGTAATGCTCGCATTGCGTTTGATGCGAGGGAAGGAAGAGACCCTCCCCCCGCCTCTCCTGCTGCCGCCCGGCTTTCTCACCTTCCCTGTCATCCCTCCCTCAGCTTTCTCCCACCTCGCCCTCTCTCCCTGCCCCGCCGGCTTTCTCACCTCCCCCGCTTTCTCCCCTCTCGCTCCTTCCCTTATAAGGTCGCCCGCCGGCCTCCGTCAGCCACTCGCCTTCCAGCCGTCCTCCCTGCACAAGCTCCTTTCTTCTCCACCCACACACCCAACTCTCCCTACATGCTAGTGGAGGGCTCATTGGCGCCCCTCGCCACAAACACTTAAAGCTCCCCCGAGCTCATTTAGTTGTAAGCTATACCTTGTCGCTCCGTTGAGCCTATTTACTCTTTCTTGCTCTCACCGCATTGTTTCCTTGTATATAGCTTGTGATTTTTCCCTGTTGTTCTGAGGCGTTCAATAAAGCGCCTTTTTTTCCACCCCTGCCTTGCTTTCTTCCTTTTCGTGCATCATCAATGTATGGAAACAATACAGTTATTTTTACCTCCTGGGAAAAACTGTTTCCGTGGCCATCTGAGTTTACCTTGCAACCTCTACTTGTTCTCTTCTGAGATTTAGCTGAGGGCATTTGCTCCAGCTTCATGAGCCACTTTTCTAGCCCAGCAGGGCCGGAATCTGGCTGCTTTCCTCCCCTAACACTGTGTACCAGGGAGGCGTAAACCCTCACCCCCGGTGACGAGTAATTATCATCAGAAATGGGAGCCTCGGTCTTACTGCCCTTCATAGGCAACTAACCCTTAAATCCAAGATCTGTAACAATCAATGAAATTTAGGGTGCTCAACCAACTATTTGTTTGTTGTTTTCATCCTAGAAAATCTATAATCATATCCAGACATACCCATGGTTAATAATGGCCAAAGTACCTCTCAAGCCAGACACCCTATAACCATCAACTGAAAGTTTAAGTGTGGCCAACCAACTAATTGTTTTTATTTACATCCTAGAACATTTAAGCTCATATCAGGACTGACATGATGTGGCTTCAGCCAACATCTGTCTCCGCTCGACCACGGGTGGGTTAAACGTAATGTGGCTTCAGCCAACAATGCTCTCCATTTGTCAACGAGCGGCATAACGTGATGTGGCTTCAGCCAACATCGCTCTCCGCTCGGCTTAAAAAATGATGTGGCTTCAGACAACCTCAACCTCCGTTTGAAAACGGACAGCCTAAACGTGATGTAGCTTCAGCCAACATCATTCACCGTTTGGTAACAAACAGCCTAAGCGGGATGTGGCTTCAGCCAACATCGTCCTCCGTTTGGTAACGGGCGACCTAAACGGGATGTAACTTCAACCCACACCACTCCCCGTTTTTAACGGGCTACAAACATGATGTATTCACAAACATCATCACTCTCGGCTCGATCATAGGCGGGCTACCGTGATGACGCATCAGCCAACATCACCATCCAAATAGTAAGGGACAGCCTAAACGGGATGTGGCTTCAGCCAACATCGCTCTCCGTTTGGTAGCAGGCGGCCAAAATGGGATGTGGCTTCAGCCAACATCACTCTCCGTTTGGTAACAGATGGCCTAAACGGGATGTAGCTTCAGCCAACATCACTTTCCGTTTGATAACAGGTGACATAACCTGATGGGGTCACAACCCTCATCGCTCTAGGCAACGGGAGGCATAAGCGTAATGTGGCTTCAGCCAACATCGCTCGTTCTGGAACGGGCGACACAACAAGATGTGGCTACAGCCATCATCGTTCACTGCTCGGCCACAGGCGGTTAAAATATTGATGAGGCTTCCCCAACATGGCTCTCCATTAGCCAATGGCGGCATAACTGTGATGCCATCATCAATCTCCGTTGTACAACGGAGGATTAAACGCGATGTGACTTCCGCCAACATCGCTCTCCGTTCGGCCATGGGCGGCAACAACACGTGATGAGGCTTCAGCCAACATCGCTCTCCGTTCAGCAACGTCGGCTTAAACGTGATGTGGCTTCAGCCAACATTGCTCTCCTTTCGGCCACGGGCGGCAACTACTGGTGTTGGAGAACGTATTTACACCATTCCAACACAGGCGTGTAAGCTAATGTGTCATGTCGTAGGGTAATGGTATGGAAGCCGAAACCAAACGAGGGGTAGAGACCAGTATATCGGTACCCTCCCACACTCTCTGTTCCATACACTTCTCCCTCCTGCGGCTACTGCGCCAACAAGTTGGAGAAAATGCTACAAAACTCGGAGGTACGCTTTAAAAAGTGGGGAATCCATAAAAGAAACCCAGGATTAATTTCCAAAGTGAATCCATAAAAGAAACCGAGGAAAAATCCAAACGTGATGAGGCTCCAGCCAACATCGCTCTCCGTTCGGCAAAAAACACGTGATGAGGCTCCAGCCAACATCGCTCTCCGTTCGGCGACGGGCGGCTTGTTGAACCAAAAATCTTACCTGTGATGTGGCAACCACCAACATCTACATACACAATTTTAATTATAAAATAATTCCATAAAAATCGAAAAACACCACTAGATGCTCAATTAATTCGATTAACAATAAGGTAATAAACATTAAAAATAGAACAAGTATCCGAATTCATATATCTCAGACAAAAGATTACAAATGATGGGAGATGTGAGGAAGAAATTAAAAGAAGGATAACAATAGCCCGAACAACATTCTCCAAAATGTATAGAGTGTTAACATCAAGTAAGATATTAATACAAACAAGGAAGCGTATTCTTCAGTGTTATGTGTGGTCTACTCTAATGTATGGGGCAGAGACATGGACAATCTCTAAGAAAATTTACAAACGTTTAGCAGCATTTGAGATGTGGACTTATCGAAGGATGATGAAAATATTGTAGTGGTCTGCACTGACCTCTCAGGCAAGTAACCACAGAGACAGGTAGGCGTGGGGAGTGTATTGATATCAGGGAGCCTAGGTGGTGTAATGGTTAGCACACTGGCCCGGAATGCCAAGAGATGTGGGTTGTGTGTTCGAGTCCCGCTCTAGGCGCAGTATTTCCCATTTTCATCACCCCCACGACACTGGTTGCCGTGATCAGGATCCTGTACAAGCTTTGCGCTGTATGGTTGTTGAACCTACCCTGTGTATGTATGTGTTAGTGCATTGCCTGTATGTATGTAATTGTAAGCATTACAAGACTTACAATTCCAGGGGGACGAGTGTAGTGGTCTGCACTGACCTCTCAGGCAAGTAACCACATAGACAGGTAGGCGTGGGGAGTGTATTGATATCAGGGAGCCTAGGTGGTGTAATGGTTAGCACACTGGCCCGGAATGCCAAGAGATGTGGGTTCGAGTCCCGCTCTAGGCACAGTATTTCCCATTTTCATCACCCCCACGACAATATCATGGACAAAGAAGATCACCAACAAAGAAGTTCTCAGAAAAATTAAAAATAAGAAAAGCTTGTTTGCCACTATACAGACAAAGAAACTTATTTATTTTGGCCACATCATTCGTCAGAGTTCAATATACCGTACATTGTTGGAAGGGAAGGTGAATGGCAGCAGAGGGAGAGGGAGACCAAGAACATCATGGTTTACAAATATTTCACAGTGGACAGGCTTGAATTATTCACAGTCTATCAGAACAGCACAACATCGGGACAAGTGGAGAACCATTGCATCCAACCCTCGACTAGAGGACGGAACTATTGATTGATTGAATAAACATATCTACACAAGAAATACGTATCCTCCTGTATTCTTGGGTTTAAACTCATAAGAATAACCGCTAACACAATATAGGGTATGCACTGACGTCACGCAAACCAGAAGCGCGGCCATTGTGGCGATAGTAACCACAATAATAACACACTGTCACACTGCAAACTCAATGGCTATGAGCAATCTTCATACAGAAAAAGTGAAATATCTATTAAACTAATCCACCTAGAAACAAATCGGTTGGTACACATATAGAAAACATGCTTACCAATAAGATTATATTAAATTTATACGGTTAGGGTTCTGGATTTCTATAAATTTGAATAAAACTGAGGTTTTGCACTGCGCGTACCGGCAAACTGCCCGCAAAGGGTACAATACGGCAATGCTATCTCTATGTGGAGCATTTATTTTTGTAAAATAAATTTAAAAGCTTTCATTGGATCGATTAAAAATATCTTAATGCGCGATTGAAGAGGAAGATCTGAAGTATTTAATGTAACCTAAGAGCAATTTACGCTGAAAGTATTAAAAACAGAGATAATAGTCAAAGTTGGGATATTCTGAGTGTCAGTGCCAGTGCATTGTCAATGGCCGTGAGCAATCTTCATACAGAAAAAGTGAAATATCTCTAAAACTACACCACTTAGAAACAAACTGCTTGGTACACATATAGAAAACATATTCAACGAATAGATTATACCGACCCACCCACGGGGAGGCTTAAGACTAACGCATGTAGATATATATACAAATACATAAACAATGTATACATAAACAATACCCACTCAGGGTTTCGTCAAAATCCAGCAACCGGAAACGGAAATAGGCCTCTATGGGCGCCGCCATTTGTAAACTCATGTTGCTCCTAAAGGGTGCATGTAAAGGACAACGGGTCCAGTGCGGCGGAAGTAAATAGACTCATGAATATTAAGTTTGACCTATATATGACATATCACCCCTACCCGGTGTCACAGTTTGAGCGCCCTGCCAGTGGTTGTATACCTTTTTTGTCAAATAGATGTAAAAGCTTTCATTGGATCGATTAAAAATACCTTAATGCGCAATTGAAGAGGAAGATCTGAAGTATTTAATGTAACCTAAGAACAATTTACTCTGAAAGTATTAAAAACAGAGATAATTGAAAGG